>BPLR01007228.1:0-35103 GCA_021605095.1 Caerostris extrusa
TTTTTAAATCTAAAGTCTAGAATATAAAAGAAAAGAAAATTAATATTGTTTCACAAAGTATTACTTTTTAATTATTATGTTTATTGTTTTAAAATGAAAATATATTTAGTAATGTTTTTAATAAATAATTTTATAATCTAATAAATTAATTATTAAATTATTATTGGAAATTGAATTATTATTATATTAATTATTATTTAAAAAAATTATTATTTATTTGACGTGAAATTTTAAAGAAAGCCTGTTTGCTGTAAAAAAGTTGCTTCTCATTTTATCAATATTGATAAATAGTTGGCTATATTTTATTAAGACAATAGAAAGTATTTATCAGGGTTTTTATCATTTGCTTAATATGAACTTTAAGCACACAATGTATTATGTTTAATCTTTTTTGATCAACGTACTATAAAATTTTTTGTTAAGCATTTAAAAAGTATTAGATAAAAAAGTTATTCCATTTATTGTGTCTCTGGCGTGAAAGCAAAATAACTCAAAAGTATTATTATTCTTCCCGATCAAATTGTTTACGCCATATTGATAAGTTGTAAAAATCAATTTAATTTAAAAACTAATAAACGTCAAATGCAATGGAATCACAAGTTTTCTACTTTTTTTTATTCAATATAATTTTAAATAAAATAGATATCTGTGTAAACAGATATAAAAAGTGCACAATGACATAAATTGTTCCGTCAGTCTTTTTCTAGTATAAAAATTAAATTTCTAACTGTTTTCTTTTCCTTCAGTAAAATCACTTTCAATGTGGAACTATTTAGTCTTTTATTCATATATATATTCTGTCTTCGACATAGAAATATGTATGCAGAATATAATATATGATTTTAGTATTTATTTACATCCATATCCTCAAAATAAAAGAAAGCTGGCTTAAAAAATTTTTATGGAAAATATAAACTAACTGACTTATGGCCTGTGTCAAATTGCTACAAAACTTAGGAGAGTTTAAATTGCAGAAAGGTGTCAGTTGTAGTCATTCATTTCAAAAGTGAGGAGAGGCTTAATGGCGATTCGTACATCTAATTTAACATCATATCTATAGTATTACGCTGCCTGGAGGAAATTCTTCTGTCAGCAATAGGTTTGGAGAGGTTTTCTGCATATTATCTGAAAAAAAATTCTTCAAGGCATATATTTTCGGTTTTTCTAGCAAACAATCAGTGGCATGTTTTTCTGGTTTCATAAGTGGACTGAGGCTCACTGATGTACAACAAAAATTCAATAATTAATGTTTTTCCCAATATCAGAAACGGTTAAAACTATGTCAAAATATATAGAAGCTATAAATGTGCATAGAAATGAGTTTCGTGATGATGATTGTTCTTCACGCATTACAATCGTATTTATGTAGAAGTTCTATTGGAAATCAACATAGTATATAGCATCTGTGAAATCTCAGATAGAAAGGCAAAAGTATTGAAGTCTGTATTGCAATTTTCAATAACTACAATATCCTATAAGGGAGTATAACCTTGTAAGTGTTTTTACATTTCACATAAATTAAATGGAACAATAACTTAAACGCTCTGTTAGAAATCACAACACAAAAAAATTGGAAATAATACACTTTACTGAAATCAAAAAAAAAATACTGAAAAATAATACACTTGACTTTATATCACCATAAAAATACTGGAAATAATGCATGTTGCTGGAAATCACAAAAAATTAAGGAAATAATACACTTTACTGAAAAATCAAAATTAAAAATATAAAAGTGATATACAAGGTTAATAGAAAACACAAAATGGCATTTTACTCAGAGAAAGACAGAGCACTTGCATTTGAATAGCACAAAGATATTTCTTTATAGGAGGCTGAAAGCTATGAGAATCCTTGAACTTAGTAGTTCCTGCAGGGCTAGGCGTCGATATCATCACAAAAAGAAAAATGAATTGAATAAAAATCAAATTTTGAAACTTTATTGAACTAAAGGTGTACGATTAAAAGACTTGGAGTATTAACAAAAATATTTTAGAAATCAAAAAATTTAATGATTATTCATTATTTAAATTTTCAAATTATTTGAAATGTCTAATAAACAAACTTGCATTAACCCGAGAATAATATGCATTATTAGTTTACATTTTCATCAATTCTGATTTTTTAAGTATTTAATTTTTAGCATATTGAGTATTTAATAAATTTTATTATTATTATAGAACTAATATAAATTACTATCATAAGATTATTATGGTTATTATTAAAAGATATTATTTAAATATGCATTGTCAGCATACAAATATGCATTTTCAATTCTAATCTTACATTTTTTATATTATTATTGATAAATCTGAAATAACAACAAATTTAGGTCTTGTATTATGTGTAAACAATAGCCGCTATAAAGATTTTTTAAAAGCAATGCCTCCATTATTTAACAAATGATTACACCTTGCATAGACATTTCAAAATATAAAAAATTGTTTATTTAGGAATTTTTTTCACTTCGTTAGCACGAGTATTAATGTATATCCAAATTTAAATTTTTAACATTTCTAGCATCATTAGATACGTATTTAGACCAATGAATACTTATGAAGTCCATACACTATTGCCTGTAATATAATTTCGAAACTACATCAACATAATTTCAAAATGAAAGCATCCTTGCTTGCCTTTCATATAAGAATGAAAATATACTGAATAGTGCATCCCGGGAAAAAGGAAAACAAAAATGTTACGACTGCTAATATAAAGCAACGCACAAAAGAATGCAATGTAAATAAAACGCCTTTATTCAAATAGAACAAAGAAGTTACGTAATAAAAGACTGCAGGGATTGCATAGCAAAAGGAAGACACAAAATTTCCCCATTATGTCAATGATGTAAGCTACAAAAGAAGAAGAAGGATTCATGAAAATAATAGTGTATTTAGTTAATGAATATAAATATTCATAAACTAAACAAATTACATACTTGAATAGTAATGGTAAAATTTACAATATAAAATTTAATCTTTACTCAGTACTGAAATGTATAATGAATAAAACATTTCCCCACATACTAAATAAATACTTTGAAACCTTGTAAATTAATTAAATAAATTTCAACGGGAATAAATACTGAGTTTAACGGGATTTATTATTTCTTTTGTCATTGTTATTACTTCTACACTACTTTATATTGTTAAATGTCACGTATGTAGTATCTTTATAAAGAGCAGCAAAAAAGCATTATACGGAAAATTTTGTACAAAATATTCTTCCTTTTACAATGTTTTTACTGCAAGATATATGGGTCCTAAAATATGAAAAGACATGCAGTGCCAAAACAAAAATTGCATGATATTACCCTTTTTGTAACAAATAGCTAAACCATGTGACTATATTTCAAAAGCTCTATGTAAAAGAAAATGAATATATGTTTCCCCAAGAGTATTTCTTCATCAGTTTATTACTCCCAATTTGTTTACTATTTGCAGTAATACGGGTATAAAATATTCCCAAAATCAAATCACTAGCAACTATATTATAATTAGCCAAACCACACCAAAATATTATCAACCAAAAACGTCACTTTCCTTCTGCATATGAATGAATACGAACATAACGAATATTTTAGCATATCACCAACAAAAATATAGGAACATAAAAGTTTTTAATGAATGTTAATGTATAAATTTAGAAAGAGCTAAATAACATCTCTATTAAAATAGTACAAAAAAGTTTCTTTAATCTCCCATTTTCGAATAAATTTTACTATTAAAGGAAGACGTAGAAATCGATATCCTTCTTTCTTTGTTGCTACTCACATCACTTCAATTAAAAGTACAAAAGTGATTTAATAAAAACAAAACCACAAATGAAAAAAAAAATAGAATCATATAAGAATTTCATCAAAATTTAGTATTGGTGAAATTAAAAAATTTTTTTTCTCTAAAACAAATCAGTTGAAGTCTTTAGGAATTAAAGTCTTTGAAATTTAAACATGTTTTGTGCTTTTAGCTTTTATTTACTTTTTTAGTACATTTTTTTTTATGTGCTTTTTAGTACATTTCTTTTTATTTTTAAAACTTTAAAAAATGTTTTATTAATAGTATTAATTAAAAAACATTTTAAAGAATGAAATAAATTTAAAATATTTTATTTTAATAGCATTATTTTGTGTATGTTTTCATTGCAAACCTCAGATATTACGATATTTTAATGAATTATTATGTTATATACCTAAGCAAAAATGTAACATAAAACGAAAACAATGTTTTTTTTTTTCCAAGAAATTATTAAACCTTTCACCAATGTGCTTTTCTGTTTATATTTTTAAACTTGAAATAAATGTCTATAATAAGTATATAATAATGTCTATAATATAATTTGTCTATAATAAGCATTATAATATTATATAGACATAAGAATTATAGTGTTATATATTATATAGACATATAAGAGCATCTATATAAGCAGCATAGTAGTGAATTATTATGTTTCCTAAGCAAAAAAAGGGTAAAATAAACCAAAAACAATGTTTTTATATTTTTTTTCGAGAATTAATTAAACCCGGCGCCAATGTTGCCAAAGCTATAAAAAAGTATATAAGGAATTATTTTCTCAAGAACATTTTCCCTTTAACCAGCAATTTCATATATGCACATTTATGCATTTGTCTATAATAAACACTATAAGCACCACAGTATTATATTATATTACTATAGTATTATATAGTAACATATATTATCTAGACATATAATAGCATCTATATAAGCATTATATTAGTGAATTATTATTTTATATACCTAAACAAAAAGTGTAACAAAAATAGAAAACAATGTTTTTTTTTTTTTCCCAGTAATTAATTAAACCCTGCACCAATATTGCGAAAAGTTATAAAAGGTATATAAAGAATTATCTTCTCAAGAACATTTTCCTTTAATCAGCAAGTTTCTTTTCTTGCACGTTGATACGTCTATAATAAGCACTATAGTACATATATAAAATCCACAGACTCCCTATGGAATAAAGAAGCACTAACATACGTAAATTCACAATTTTCCGAGACCACATCACCATATTATCAGCACAAAACATTCTCGCTCACCTCTCGCATAAGAACGAAAACAAATAGGATAAAAGCCTCCGTATAGCAGAAACATAAAAGGTGGCAACGAAGGCTAATATAGAGCAACACGCAAAACGGCGAGAGGCGAGAGAGAAACAACACCTTTATTCATGCAGCACAAAAAAAAAGGTTTTATTAGAAGGCTGCATCTACGTGCGCCATGGATTTGGTAGCAAAAGGAAGACACAGAAATCCCTTCCATGCTTCCCTTGTCCCTACCTACACTAGTCCACAAAAAAAAAAAAAAAAAAAAAAAAAAGCAACAATAAAATGAAAATAAAAAAACTGTGCAAATGAACTAGATGTCTCCTGGGAGAATGCCCGACAACGTATCTAAAAACTTCATAGACCGCTAAATAAAAGGGAGGGGTTAGTGGGGTAGGGGTATCTTTTTGTTTACTTTTGTAATTATGGTTTGCAAAGAGATAAGGTTACAGTGCACAGACGCGCAGATGCTAGTTCGTCGATTTATTTACATTTTTTTTTCTCTTTTCATTAAGGGCAGATGTATATTCGGGCGTTCTTGTTATGGCTTAATTGAATAAAAAAGGATACGACAGATAGTTAGGTTCCGCGGCGTATTAATGTGTGAATTAAATTGGAGCACATTGTAACGTTTTTGAAAATAGTAATTACTCAAAGTAGTTAGATAAGGAGGGATCTATCTATTTTAAAAAGATAATTAGATAAAAGGATGATGATTTGCTCTGGCTAGGAGAATTATACATTTTTTTTTTATTTGAGGAAAATTAATGTTTTTCCTTCATAATAAAAAATATTTTACTTTCCAATTAGGATTTCTTTGACCATGATATTCCACAGCTTTATATTCAATTTTATCTATTTTATTCAATTTTGCTATTATAATTATTTTATATCAATTTTTATATTTTATTATTTTATTTTTTTTTTAATTTTTTACTTTATATTCAATTTTAATTTTTTTATATATATATAATTGTATATTTTTTATATAATTTTATTTTTATTTATTGCTTATATTCTTTTGATATTTATTTTTTTTTCCTTTTCATTTTATTCTTTGTTAAAAAAAAATAATTTATAAGCAATGCAAATATACTTTTCGAAACAAATCATTAAAATATTTTTTATACTTATTTTAAAAATTAGCTTCGATTTTTAATTTTATTAAATTTTAACATTTTGCAACTTATTAGTATTTATATTATTTTAAATTTAACTTCATATAAATTATTTTTAAAATGTTTTATTATAAAGGAAAATCAAAGTAAGCTTTTTATATTAAATTGCTAAAATCTGCTGCTTTTTCGTAAGTATTTCCTTTTTAGTATGTCTGAAACATGTTTACGAAATAATATAGATATTTAAGAGCATAAATAAAATTAAACATTTATAAAGTCTTTTCTGTATATCGTTTATTTGTTTTCTTCAGATAAGATTTTTATTTATTATCTTTTTATGTTTTAGCTAAAGTAACAAACATATCTACCATATTTTTAAATGTTTTTATTGTTTTTCATCAGAACTTTATATTTTAAGAAATATAATAATATTAAGCTCAAATGTCATCAAAAATCAAAATATCGTAAACATCAAAATAATTTAGTGCAATAGTTTGTAGTTATGCTAAATTTATAAAGCTCAAAAAACTAAAAATTAGTAAAAAAATATATTATTAAAATTAGATTAACCATATTATTATAATTAAATGTAATTAAATCAAGTTTCATATTTAATTTTATTAGTTTAAAACTTTCCCTTTCATTTATAATCTGAAAAATTATATTCACTTCATTTTTACACTTTAGATTAGACATGTCTCCTTAGATGGAAAGTTGTCTTCTTTTACATGAGTTAAAGAATTATTTTTATATATTAAATAAGCATTTTAAAATGCATGAGCATTAGACTTTTGATTTAATTAAAATGTTTTTATATTTTTTTTCCGGACAAATATTCGAATATTTTATATGAAATATCTTTTAATGTCTGAAAATAGAATTTCTTACTGCATGGTCAATTATAGTTTTTAACTGTAGCTAATATATGTTTATAATTAAAATAATTGATTAATTGAATGTTTACCAAGAAATTGCACATTTTCAAGAATTGTTATATTAATAAGACTATGAGTCTTTTAAAAGCATAAATAATTAATATAATATAAATATAATAAGTCTATGATATGTTATAAGAATTATTTATATATGAAAAACCACTTGGTATATTATAATATTGTAGAATCTTTATGAAAGTAATATAAATAGTAATGTTGTTAATTTCTTGTGCTGGTGTCATCAATCATTGATCCCCTTTTTTTTCAATTCCTTCTATTAGCTCACACTCTCCTAGATATATATATTATTCAAATTTTCAATCGTTCATAAAATACTTTTTATCATCCATTCAAGTTCAAATGCATTTTTTGAACTTTTAGTGGATGACATGGGATGTAAATACAGTTTTTTCAAATATTAATTCAGTAATTAAATTTAATTAATTAAATTTAGTTTTTTTTTAGATTTAAGTTGCATATATCTACCAATAGATGGCGCCAGATAAACTTAAAAATGAGTGAAAATTATTTATAAAGGAGTTTCTGCAATAGAGTGAAAAAAAAAGTAGTAATGGACTTTAATTTTTTTTTTTTTATATTACTTGTTTATATGATTGAGCTCTTCAATAAATTATATGTGTATAATACATTTCTCCTGAATATGTATATTTCATTCACTGAAGATTTAAATTAAAATAAATAATGATAGGAAGGAAGTTTGAGTATCAAAGAATTGAGTATTGCCCCTGTATCAAAAAGTTAACAAAACTTGTGTTATTAGCATTCAACTATATTATTTCTTAAATATCTTACTATACATTACTTCTATATTTGTGATGAACTGTAGCATGAAAAGGCTGAACGTTAATAGTAGCATAATTTTATATAAAATGTTGTATCAGAGGTTACTCTGAATCTTCATTCGAAGTTCCTTGTTGTTTCTTTTAATAAAATTTCAAAATGTATAATACTTACATATTATTTTTTTGATGAATATTCGTGATGTATGAGGAGTTATTCCAATAATTAAAGCATGCATATTTTTTTTGTAGATTTACTAATTGTTTTTTGCAAAATTCATTCTAATATTAAACATTAAAAAAATCTGATATTGTCGGTAAGATTTGTTAAGGAATGATTAGTCATTCCTATTTTACTTTATTTTCACAATTTGTTATTCTCCAATTGTCTGAAATTGTTTTTTTATGATAAATGCAACAATTTTTTGTACATACACCAGGTATAATTTTTTTCCCATAAACTACAGTTTTTAAACATAAATAATTGTTTCATCATTGTTTGCCCATTTTTTTTTTTTTTTATCTCATCGTGTATTACATGTTACCATATTTAAACCCCATTTCATTGTAAAAAATTAATGGATATGTCTATATTTCATTTGGTTCTAGAAATACAGAGGAATACAAATAAATAGGAGTTAGTCGAAGCAATTTCAAATTAAAAATATCTTGTTCTTTATATGACTTTATATACTACATTTTACCGGAACACTACATATTATCGGTCTTTCTATGTCAAGGAAGTGGGTTTTTTTTTTCTACTGAGTGATAACATGAGCAGCGATGGAAGGGATGGTAAGAAAAAGTTTTTTTTTTTTTTAATTTTTGAAAAATTTCAGTAACTGTAATATTATTTTTGTCTTTGTGTATTATTATTGTTTTGATGGCGTTAAGTACAAAAATGAAAATCAAGAGTAGTAAAGATAAAAAAAACAAATTAATTATGAATAATGAAGATAATGCATTTGATATAACATGAAGCAGATGAAACAACAAAACTACATTGTTGGCAAAGGATGCAACCAATATTTTCACATTTCTCTACAGAACTATATGCATTGCGATTATTTTTGTAAAATGCAAATTTTACTTGTATAAAATAAAAAATAAATTTTTAAAAATATAGTGCAGATAAAAGCTTTAGCTACAGAAAAATTAATCTCTAATTAAACTTGTAACTTGGCTAAAATTAAAGCTAATGAATATACTGAACTGTATGCATGCTGTTGGAAAAAAATTCAAACCCCCGCTTTGTGATAATAGAATTAAGAAAAACATTTTCCAGAAAATAATTGTTTGCTTCAAAAACTTGGGAGACTTCCTTACCAACAACAATAATTTTAATTACGAGTATTAACCAACTCTTCCCTAGCTGTTGCCAGCACAAGTGTCGAAAAACCTTCCCATAAACACGAGAAAGAAACAAATGAGATTTCCTTCCTCGGTAAATGACTGCGAATACAATTTAAGACGAAGATAGACATTCCCTAAATCCATGTTCTAGAAATAAAAGAAAGAAAACAAAAAAAAGAAGAAAAAGAAGACAGAAATCCAGAGAAAGCTGCCAAAAGGGCAAAACGTCTTCTAAGAAACGCGCCAGAAAGAGGGAGAAAAACTGCTACTGCGAGTTCTCGGGAAGACTTCCATTTAGTATGCAGTTAATTTGTTTCGTTACATAGACGTGACAGTTATTTTCTTTGTTCGCCATGTTTTGCTGTCTTTCTCCAGAAGGTTGGAAAGTGTTTCTTTTTTTTTTTTTCTTTCTTGCCTTCTTCTTCAACACGAATAGCCCAAAAACGTCAGGATTTATCTTATTTCATTTCGAACAAACGAAGTTGTTATAAAATGATTTCACACTGTATATCTCTCCCTTTAATTTATTGAAATTGAGTAAGCTTTGGCAAATGTGTTTGAAACACGAAACAGATGTGTTGTTTATTTAAGAATCGAAACAGATATATATATTGTTTATTTAAGAATATATATATATATATATACAAATCAGATAACAACTCGTTACAAAAAAAGAAACCAATTTCTTTTATAAGAATTTTAGCTTATTGAATTATTTAATGATTACTATTTCGTATATTCAATGTGGAAAAAAATATTCTAAATATATTAATACAAAATAAAATATAAATGCCGCTTAGTATACAATTATTTAGTTTTTTACTATGCAATTCTATTTAATTTCTATACTCTGCTGGTTTTGATATTATTCATAAAGAAAATTAGGAAGTACCCATTAATTGTATACTTTTATTTATTTGTATTTGTTTGTACTTATCTTATTTTTTCGAACAAACGAAGTTGTTTATAAAATGATTTCACACTGTATAGCTCTGCCTTTAATTTTTTTCGGAATTGAGTAAGCTTGGATTGCAGATTTGTTTGAAAAAGAAAACAGATGTGTGGTTTATTTAAGAATCTCATTCTCATATATATACTCACAAATCAGGTAACAAGGTATTCGTTACATAAAAAAGAAATAAATTATTTTATAAAAAGTTTAACTTATTGAATTATTTCATGATTGCTATTTCGCATTTTCAATGTGAAGAAAAATATGTAAATATATTGAAATAAAATAAAATATAAATGCTGCCTAATATGCAGTTAATTTTTTTTTGTTTTTTTATTATTATCTAATTATATTTAACTTCTACACTTTCCTTTATTGTTTCGGATTTTATTCACCAGAAAGTTAGAAAGTATCTATAAATTGTACACTTCCATTTATTTGTGCTTGTTTGGATTTTTTGTATTTCATTTTATGGTTTTTTTAAAATTTATCTTATTTTATTTTACGTTTGTTTTGAATTTATTATCTCACATTTTAAAATAAATAAATAATTTGAATTGTTCACATGTATTCAAAAAACGAATCATGTATTGATTTTTAAAATATAACGTTTATTCGTTCAACGAATTATGTATTGATTTTGTAAAATATGACATTTTTTCATTTGATAAATTAATCGAAAACAGAGCCGAATGCATTAATTTTGTAAAAATGAGATTTTTCAGGCGATATTTTCTACAAATAAAAAATATAAACAATATAAAAAAAAAACGAAAATCAAAATAAGATGTATGCAATGGAAAAACAAGTCATATAAAAAATTTTTTTTGTAAAAAATTGCAGAAAGTCTTTTATAAATAATTTTTCTTTTTTAATTTTAGGTGCAACTTAAATCTAAAAAAATTAAAATTTATTAATGAATTAATATTTGAAAAATTGTATTAACATATTTTCTGCAAATCAAAAAAAAATGCAAAAGAATGGTATTTTTATTAAATTGAAAATTTGAACAAGATACATATAGGGGCAGTGGGAACTATAACAATAAAAGGGACTGTCTTATTCATATAATCCCTATTTATAGAACTTTGTTTCATTGTAAATAATATATTTTTTTAAAACAAAGTGATTCAAATATAATGCAGGAAAATACAATATAAATATTGTTTTATCTAGTTTAATTAGCATGTATTAAAATGGTTTTGTTATATTGACATAGTGGTGTTTTTCCTGTTTGCTTTCTTTATACAAAAGTTCGAAGACTTTTTGTTGTACTTCTTTCTCTCTAACGTACAACAAATTTAAATTTAGTTTATTTCATCTCTAATAAATGTGGTTTATCACATTTATTTATATTTTGTAAATATTCTCTAATATTTTTTTAGAGTATTTACAAAACTATCAGTTGACTACATCTCTCTTTGATGTATTTGAATTTGAGTATATTCAGTTTTGAAATTTTATTCGAAAACATAATTCTTTTTAATTTTTATTAGAGATTCTGAGATTTATCGAATTATGAATCAGGATCATGACAAAGAAAAAAGAAATAAAAATACGAATTTTTTTATTAAAGATTCTTTGCTCATGGATTTTATATATCTTTAAATATTAAAATATTATTTTAAATAATCCCTTTTTTATATCAAGCAAATTATTTATAGTTTATAATAAATACTACTTTACAAAAGTGATATAATTTTGAACATATAACATTTATGGTTATTTTGTATTCTTATTTTTAATCTATTCGTTTATAATGATCCAAAAAATTAATTCATTAAAAATTAATTAATAATACAATAAATAATAATTAGAATTAAAAATTAATTATATTTAAATTTTAATTCTATTGATATAAATTATAAAATTTATTAACAATTAAACTCACTAAATAAATAAAAAATAGTTTTTTTTTTTTTCTACAATCTACATGTTATGAAATGTAGACATGTTTAATATCATACATATTAAATATATAATCATCTTATTATTGTTGTTTAGCTGAATTTTTAAAATATCAGCTATATATAAATTATTAGAAATATATTTCAGTGCAAAAAAAAAAAAATTGTATCTAGGTCTAAATAGTTTCCAGGAGTTAATAAAATGTAGTCAAGATTTTAATTTAATTAGTTTTGATGTATTTTAACAAGCATTTATTTTATATTTCAGGCCAAAACTGCCAAAGATTATTTAATTAAATAGCTAACTTTTTCAAGCATGTTTATTTTTTAACTTTCATAATTTATGAACCAAGTAAATTTATATTTGTTTATATAGTAAAACATTTGTACAAAGTATTTGCATATATATGTACAAAGCAATATATTTCTCTAAGGAATTTATTATTTTCTAAATATTTCATTTTAGTTTGACAATTTTTTTTTTTTTACAATTTACAAATAAATAATCTTTATTTAAACTGAATTTTTCAAAACACGATATCTTAAAAGTATAATATTGTTAACATTAAAATATTTATTATTTTACTAATTATAAAAAATTAATTTAAATGAAAATCAATATAAATATATGCTATTTTTATTAACTTCATCTGACAAAAGAAATAGGAAAAACAGCATAAAATTGCAAAAAAAGAACTTAACTTTTCAATTAACATTTTTTTTTGTGAAGATTCTTGTTTACTCATTGCTACGAAAAATTAAGCAAATTTAAAGTCAATTAGCTAATTACTTAAAAACATTACCTTTTTTTTTTTAATGCTGAAAATATTTACTTAAGTGTTGATATTTGTCAAATCTAACTTTTTTTTTTTTAAGTAAGAAAATGATTAGTTTAAGGTCTATGATTATTTTTTATTCCTAATTGAAAAATTACTTTACATTTTTTTTTAATAATTTTTTTTCCAATAATTCTACTACTTTTGTTAGTATAATAGAATAACAAAATATATATATATATATATATATATATAGATATAATTAAATAATGAATGAATATAAATAATGAATATATATATATATATATATATAAATTAATTAATAATACAATAAATAATAATTAGGAATTAAAAATTAATTATATTTAAATTTTAACTCTATCGATATAAATTATAAAATTTATTAACAATTAAACTTACTAAATGAATAAAAAATAGTTTCAATTATTTTCAAAATTAATTATATATATATATATATATATATATAATTAAATATTGAATGAATACATATATATAGATATATATATATTAATTAATTTTGAAATTAATTGAATTGTAATAACATAGGATTAAAAACTATCAAGGAAATTAATTGTTTTTCGATTACTCTGTTACACTTTCAACCGTCTGACCATATATAAAATATTTTATGCGATATTAATTTAATAGTAAAATGAATTAATTAATTTTTTTAGATGTGCAAATTATAAAACTCTTTTTATTAATCATATTTCTGCATGTGAATAGATAACAAAAATTATGTGTGGCATATTGTTTTTTGTAGCAATAAAATGCAAATAAAATTAACAATAATCATAATTATAAGATAAATACTATATTTATCAATACTTATGTGACTTGCTGTAACAAAAAAGTGGTTGCTCTATAAATAGTAATAAAATGTTAACAATATGTCATTAAGACGTTTTGTCTTTTAGTGTGTAATAAGGATTGCAATAACGGTATACCGGGATACCGAATACCGGTCTTTATGAAAAAGTGTAATTTTCCGATTTTTTTAAGTTGGTGAGTCTGTTATTCATATTGTATTTGCATATCATACTTTAGAGTTCCACAAATTTTTCAGATTTATTATATATATATATATATATATATACTCATTAATAATACCCCATAATAATGAATAAGAATAACTTTAAAGAACATAAAAAAAATCATTTGATAATACTTCGGCTTGGTTTCATCATTTATATGACGAAACTAATATGGTGGCACAATGTAAAAAATGTTCAAGATTTATCAAATTGAAGGGAAGAAGTACAATGGACTCCATACACATTTAAAAACGAAACATGATACAAATTTATCAAAGAGGAAAGAATCTAATTGCTTTGAAGATACAAACTTAAGCACAGTTTCTAAGCCCAAGTCATCAGGGATTTTAGATTAGTTTGAAAAAAAAAAAAAAAGATTATTTGGATGAAATTATAAGTAAAATGACAGAATTAGATGGTTTGCCATTTCGAGTGTTTTTGTGATATTTACATTCTCTAATAAACGTGGCAAATAAAAAATAGAAAAAAAACTGTGTTTTCTTTCTTTTCTTAAAATTTCTACTACCGGTATTAAAACCGGTATCCCGGTATAAAAGATCTATAAAATACCGAATACCGGTATTGAACTTTTAGTCCGATATTGCAATCCCTACTGTGTAAACAAATGCGTACATTCGAGATTGTATTAGAGTATGTCGCCTTAAACTTTTTAAAGTTTTCTTAATCTTATTTTAATATATGCTAATGTGCGCATTTACTTGAAAAAAATCATGCAGGAATATACGCTTACACTTCTGTCTTGCAGGGGGATGTAGTACCCCCCTTTGATGCACTCCAGGTTCGTCGAACAAGTACCTTTATCAATTTATTCGCGAATTAGGGCTTATGCTGTTGTTTCTTATCCCACTTGGTCGATAGCAACGTCTAGACCAAGTCCGTGATAAAAAGGTAAAAAAATGCAATTTCTTTTGTTCTTGACATTATCCACAAAGACATGGACAAACAAAGGAAGAAGTCTGACTCTACCCCATCCGGTTGTACTGGGTACCCATTTTAGTCACCTTTTACGACATGCGTGGGCTACAGTGGGACTATTCTAACCCGATCCTACATGGGACATTATTATTATGTCAGTTGAAGCTGTGTTCATCTGTTATTTTAAAATAATATTATCTGTGGTCTTCATATACACAAATCTCCTATATAGTATTTAAATAAGATACAGTTTGCAAAATGTTTATTTTAGTATGTTATATTTGATTCAAAAATCAGTATTGTTCCTTTCGACAAATTAAAAAGTCATAAAACGATATGTGAAATTCTGTTTAAGTAAAAAATACAAATAAAATTGTTCAATTGTTCAGCTTGGGAATATGTGGACAAATAATGTGAAACATCCACCACATTCCGACCATCTATCGAGATTTTTATTGTAACTACAACGAAGTCTACTAGATTTTAAAACAGAGACAAACATGCTGCTGGTGAAATCAATGATCCCTAAAATGTATCTTTGCTCCTGAAGCTAGTTAAAAACTGAAGTTTATGTTTGAAGATTTATATATAATACAGCTGTGCGTTAAAAAGTGTTGGCGTTTTATGTGTAAAAAATACAAAGAAAAATTTTAAGTTATACTTGAAATTATTCAGTTTATTATTTATTTTATGCATAGTGTTAAACTGAATTTTTACTATGAAATAATATATAATTAGTTGAAATAAGTTGATAAAAAATTACATAAACCTACATGAGCTGAAAATGTTTATGCAATACATTTTAATTTAATTGATATTAGTTGAATCATTACTGTAGAATATGATACTAGATTTTCAATATATTAATTCAATTACAGACAAACAAGTTTCAAATACTATAAAAAGACTTTCTCATACTTTTCCTTGCGTATGTAATGTTACTTAATAATTTAATTAAATTTAATTGATATTATCTGAAGCTTTAATGTAAAACACTATTTCATCAACTAGATCAATATATCAATTCAATTACAGACTAACAAATACTTATAAGATCTCTCTATATTTTCCTTTGTGTATGTGATATTACTTACTTAATCCAATAATCTTAATGTTCATATATTAACGATACTTGTTTAATATCCAAACAATTAAAATATTCACGTATTCAGGATCCCAAACATTAGACAAGATGGCCAGAAGTGCTGTCAATCAGCAACAGCAAGTGTTCCCTGCAGCCATGCTGGGACGTGAGAAAAGACACCCAACTCTCTCTCTGTGTGTCAGGAAACAAGCTAATAATAAATGGTTTGGGAGTCGCAAACAGCTATTGACTGACTCTTCTCCCCGCCTTTTCTCTCTGACGGACACAATCTGTTACCCGATGGTCGAGTTCCCCAACTTTGTCTGCGCCATAATGGCGCTCTTTTTTTTGATCGACAGTTTCGTCAGGTAGTTTTTTGGGAATGGAAATGCATTTGGTGCGTTCCTCTCTTTATGCATTCATCTCATATGCTTTGGTAATACAAATCGACGGGAAAGCTTTATAAATATTTTTTAACAATAAAATATATGTATTTGTCAGTAGGATTCAAAAAATAAACACTTAACTGTGAGGTTTTCAATAAAAATTTTATTTTTCAATTCCTTCTATTAGCTCACACTCTCCCTATATATATCTTATTAAAACTCTGTCTAGATATCTATTATATATCTTATTTGACGCGTTTGAGGCCTAAAATGGAAAAAAAAAATCCTTAAATTCCAACATCATCAGCAAGATCTCTAATTGTAAATCGACGGTTTGCAAGTACTATTTTTTTATTTTTGGAGCTTCTCGTTGAGGATGATGGTCGACCAGAGGGTTGTACGTCTTCAACGCGTTCTTTGCCTTCTTTGAACTGTTTATGCCACTTGTAAAGATTTCTTTCCGATAGAGGAATACTCACCGAATGCCTTCTGCAACATTTTATATGTTTCCACAAACAAAATTTAAGGCAAGTCCTTTGCTCAATTGATTGAGACATTTCAAAAATCGACGGAATCAGTTTTAGCGTCCCACAAATCCAAGCGTAACTCTAACACTAATGCATATTTTCACGTCAAATTTCACAGATGTCAGGATGCCAGAAACGTAAAAGAGAAAAGAAAATTGAAATTCCACAAGCCATGGAAATTTTAAATCAAAAATGGATCTTACTTTTTATATACACATGTTAGTAACACAGAGTTGTCTCATTATAGTAGCCCTTTATCTTATAATCATACAAAAGCAATACAATTTTAATAGTCATTGATGTCATAGACAAACATAATCATTGATCTTATAATCACATGCATTTATTACCATTCTAAAAAACCATTGATCTGAGAGCCACACACATATATGATCTCATTCTAATAGCTATTGATCTGATAATCATATAAATGTAATTGAATTTTAATAGTTAATCACCTGATATTGAAAAACTTCTACTATCTTATTAGCCATTTACATGTCAATCACACATACTCTTGTCATTCCAGTAGTCCATTACATATCAATCAAGCACGTCTATTACCATTCTAGTAGCATGAACTTCATAATCTAGCGTCCTCTATTGTTGGATATATGCAACTTTAATCTAAAAAAACCAAAATTAATTAATTACATTTAATTACTGAATTAATATTTGAAAAACTGCATTAACATCAAGTGTCACCACTACAACTTCAAAAAAAATTTATTTGAACTTGAATGAAATAAGATATATAAGGAGAATATAAAAAAAAATTTATATTCCTTCTATGAACTAATAGAAGGAATTAAAAAATATATTCATTACTGCACTGTATTCAAGTTTCTAGCAGTTTCGATACGGAAAGGGTTATTAAGGAAATATCATTTCTGAAGTGGACATGTAACGGTCAACTCTGGGAGGAGTAAGAAAGATTATTTCCCCTCTGCATCAATGGCATTGCAATGGATGGTAAGAATATGCAAATGTGCAGTAGGTTTATTTTAGGTAGAGGTCTAGTTTATGCAAAGAATTTCCACAAAGGTCAATCTCAATGTAAATTGTTAAGATTTAATTTAATAACTTTTATTACACACAATGAGAAATGTTAAAGTAATCAGAAATTTCTGTAAATTGCGTAAATAAAAGTGTACGTATTGCATAAAACCTATAAGTATCTTTATTGTAGAAGCATTGATTTGGGCACCTAGTGCAGGGAAACAGACAAACAACTTTTCACGTGACATTAACATATTTTCATGGTTTTTGTATGGTATGTAAGTTATAAATGTGTTCGTATTAACATTGAAATTGCAAATATTTACAAATAATGAGAGTATTAATTTAAAGCAAGAATATATATTGGTTCAAAAATATATAAAATACATTGTGCTTAAAAAGTTATAATATATATTTGTTACGGTAAATATTTATTAATCCGGTGATTAATCATAATGACATGCAACATATAGTGATGATTACGGATAATCACTGGTGGATTATTCTGGTGATTATGAATAATAAACGATTAATCACATTCACAGTAATATACACATATATTAGAAACTTTAAATAATATAACTTAGTTTTATAGTTTCATTATTAATTAATATTAGAAAAACTTACTAGTTATAAAATATTACTCATTGTGTTTAATCAGTTTTTATTATTTTAAAGTGATTCTATTAACCTAATTTCTTATATAAAACATATTTTAAATTTAAATCAAATATATTAAAGTGCCTGATTATTTATTTACACAATGTCTGAAATTTCAATTATTGTTTATGTAAAAGATAACTATTATTCTATAGTTTATGAACATACGATTATTAAAATTATAGACTACATTTGAATGCATTGTGTCTTCTTGTAATATAAATTTTTATTACCCGTAACTATATTCGATATTTGAACTTAACATTGAATAAATAGTTTTCAAACATTCTTGCAAAATAATTATTAAAATTCAACTATATAAATATTTAAATGTAATACTTATTTGAATAAATTATAAAATAGTTTGCTTATAAAGTTTACTATAAAAATAAGACATTGAACACGGGCTTGTTACAATTGCATTAGTTTATTTTTAATAAATTCATATATATTTCATACAAATATAAAATTATAATTTAAATGAAATATCTCTAAAAGTTAATTGTGTCAACATGTAACTGACTGCAAATTATATAAAATTTATATCCTTTTGAATGTAACATTATCCTTCTCATCTGTTCATTATTGTCTATTTTATAATATATATTATCATGCAAATAAGCAAAATACTTCAATTATGTTTAACTAGTTCATAATAATGAAGGTTTTATATAGTACAATATTTTATATTTCTTATTTGATTTATTGTTGCTAATTCTAAAGTAGCTATTGTAACAATTTCTCAAAAATAACATAATGCCGACTATATTAAATTAACCATTTAAAATGGTACATAATTTTTCATTTAAAAGGGATTATCATTTAAAAGGATAATAAATGTGATTTCCATTGAAACGGATAATAAAAGTGATGAACATGAATTTAGAAATTTTAATATTAAATAATATATACATTATTCATTTAGAAACTTAAAAATAAAATATTTATAACTTAAAAACGTCATTTTATTCACTCAGTATCATTAGTTAAAATGAGTTGTTTATTATTATATTTTAGAAATAGTTTTCATTGCAGAAATGTTTCTGCAATTTATCTTCATAAAGTTAAATTGAAAATATTTTGCATTAAACATTCAAAAGGAGATTCTTAATAACACACATTTATCAAAAAAACATTATCGTTAAAAGTTTTAATATATTGCATAATATTTTATAAAATTCAGCAATACTTTCAAATTTTTGCTGTATTATTTCATTTGCTTCGACACATTTTATTACAGAAATTTTAAACTTAACTTATTAAATGAAATAAAAATACAAAATGATAAGAATAATGAATTGTTTTTAGTAAATAAATGTAGCATAAAATGAAACATTTAGCACACTAACACTATTAAAAAATTATCTATGAAATGTATATTAAAATTGTTATTTAATTAAACCTATTAAAACGCTTGAGACAAAAATTATGAAAATATATATTTTATAAATAAAACTTACAACAATTTTAAATAAACTAATATTTATGTAAGCATTATCATATTTGCCAATATTTCATATATAATGCCAAGATAATCTTATTATTATATTGACAAAATATTACACTCATATTATTATTGCTAGAACATTACAATGCTTTTACCATAATGACAGTATTTTACAATAGAAAAATTTATATATAATTATACTCTACCATACTAAATCCTGTCAACATTGACCTTAATTATTCGGCTTCTACAACGACTCAATTATTTAAAGGAAATCTACAGGATAGCTAACACCTTGCTCTCCCAAACAGATGCAAAAACTTTTCCAACTAATAATCTATCTAGTGATAAATCCATAATTTGGCTAATCTTAATCTTAAACATTAAAACTAATTATTTATTTTAATTATTACTAAAATTAATTATATACAATTACATAAGTAATACTTGAACTATACTGAAAAATGTGTTCGAGTAGCATATGAAATATTGCATCTACATTTTATAATGCATTTTGTATAAACATTTCATCATCTTCATCAGTGGTTCAAAAGCTCCATGGTGGGCCAAGTCCGTCTACCTACTTGCAGATTTCGAGAAAGGGGATGTTATCTTTTCACAGAGCATTTATTGTCAGGGAAGGCTCCCCAAGGCTCTACTGTCATTTTAGACATGAACCAAAAGTTTATATTGAATTCTGAACCATGGATTCCATGGGATCGCCAGGACTCAAACCCAAAACCTGTGGCAGCACCGAGTGCCGGAGCGTTAATTACTCGGCCATCAGGTATCAACATTTAGTATCTTATCAAAATCCAATATTTTTGTTTAATTAACTAAAATTAATAGTATTCCAATATATCACCCTTTAACATAGACTATTTTTCATTAATACTTTCTTGTATTATTTGTTTTATATTTTGATTTATTTTTATCATTTTAATGAAAAAAAAACCATTTTGAAACACTTTAACACAAAAAATATTCCAATGATAAAATATCCTTTTAAGATATAATTTCAAAATAAAAATCTCACCTTTTTAGTAAAATAGAATAAAACTTAAGCCTTACATTATGTTGAAAAAAGAAATTCTAAAAATAAAACAAAATTTCAGTTTTCTAAAAAAAAAAAAAAAAAAATAAATAAAATAAAAAAAGAGATCAAAGAAACAATTTTCGAGAATAAATACCAGAGAAAAATTTCGAATTCACTGCAATGTCCGTTCCTTTATGGGTCAGGTCCATTTGGAACAAGAAAAATGTGCAAAGCTGTTTTCAACACATTTTTCCTCTTGCTTTCTTTTTTTCTGTTTCTTTAATTTTCATTCGGAAAACTGTAGGTAGAGAAAGAGAGAAATAAAAGAGAAAGGAAGGACTCGATACCTGCATTGCCAAAAAACATTTACTGCATTCTGAAACAGAACTCTCCAAAAGTGGACCAGAAAGGTTTTTTCACTCACGACTGGATTTCTTGATTGCGCTAGTAAAAATGTATGAAGAAATCGTAATGAAAATGTAAAGAAAAAAAGGAAAAAGGAAAGTTCGAAGAGAAGTCAAATATTGGAGAATAAAAATTCTGTAATCCTCTCTTGTACTTTACTTAGAAAGCGTGATTTGTTCAATGAAACACCTCTTTTTTTTTTTTGGAAGTTCTCAAAAATGAATTTTATTCCTACCCTGAAAAATAGCTCTCTGAAGAATACATTAAACTTTTAGCTTTCAAAATCTATTGATTGTTTAAATTGTTCTTGTGCATCACATAAAAACAAGGAATTTGCATTGTAATTGAAAAATGATTTGAAAAACCTATAGTGTTAACCTACAGTGTAAATAACGTATAGTGTTAACATAGTGTTATAACCTACAGTGTTGTGTTGACATTGACATTATCATTAACCCATTGTGTTAACCTAGACATTAATCATAAATACATTAACATATAATATTAATCTAGACATTAACCCTAGATACATTAATTTATAGTGTCACCCTAGACGTTAATCCTAGATACATTAACCTATAGTGTTAACCTACACATTAACCCTAGATGCATTAACATATGGTGTTAACTTTAAACAATAACCCTAGATATCTAGCTGAATCCTTGCATTTAGCAAATTGTTTAATTAATTTCAAAATTAGTAATTATCCAGTATTTTTATCTTTTATTACGTTTCAGTGTAATACATTTATTTTTTTAATAGTTTGACTTATTTTTATTATACTTGAAGAAAAAAATATTTTAAACACTTTAATGCAGGGATGGGCAAACTCCGACCCGCCGGAAGGTTCTATCTGGCCAGCGGATAGTTTCTATTTGTCAGTCGAGGCAAATTAAAAGAAGTATATATTTATATATTATATATCCATCTCCTTTTCTACTTCGATGAAATAGATTTTTGGCGTAACGAGATAGAAGCTGTTTACAAATTATTATCGAAAGTAAGTTTTACAAATTTAATATGGTTCACGTCCAGAAAAATCAATGCTATGTTTGCTACCTCTTTATATATGTGAACAAATGTTTTCAACTATGAACCAAAAGAATTATTTCAGAAGTAGATTGACAGATGAGCATTTAGCCTTCTTCCTTAGAATCAGTACATCTGACTTTGAACCTCAATATAAGGAACTTTTAAAAAAGGAAATCGTAATTTCATTCATGTCATTAGCATATTTAAATTGTAATACTTGTTTCTATATTGTTTTAAAATTTTCGAAACATTAAACTTGGGCCTCCAAACTTTTTTTTTCGATTTTTGGCCCGTGACAGAAGAGGTTTGCCCATCCCAGCTTTAATGCAAAATAAATAAAAAACGATAGAACATCTTTTAAGATATTATTCCAAAATAAATTTCACTTTTTAGTATAATAGAATGAAACTTAAGTTTTACGTTATGTTGAAAAAATTCTAAAGAGAAAAACTGAATTTCAGTCTTTGTAAAAAAAAAAAAAAGGACCAAAGAAACAATTTTCGAGAATAAATACCAGAGAACAATTTCGAATTCACTGCAACGTCCGTTCCGTTATGGTTCGAGGTCCATTTGGGACAAGAAAAATGTGCAAAAGCTGTTTTCGCAACACATTTTTCTCTTTCTTTACTTTTCATTCCAAAAACCGTAGGTAGAGAAAAGAGAGAAATAAAAGAAAGGAAGGAGTCGATCTTCACATTGCCAAAAAAAACATTTACTGCATTCTGAAACAGAACTCTCAAAAATTGGTCCAGAAAGGTTTTTTTTCACCCACGACTGATTTTTTGATTTCGCTTGTAAAAATGTATGAAGAAATCGTAATGAAAATGGCAAGAAAAAAAAAGTTCGAAGAAAAGTCAAACATTGGAAAAAAAAAAATTCTGTAATCCTCATCCTCATGTACCTTTACTTAGAAAGCGTGATTTGGTTCAATGAAATTTTCTTAACCTCTTCTCCGTATTTTCTTTTTAGAACTTTTAAAAGAGGAATTTTTTTTCCCACCCTAAAACATTAGCTAAAATATTACCCTAAAAAAATAGTTCTCAAAAAGAATACATTAAGCCTTTAGCTTTTAAAAAGTATTATGTGAAATATTTCATATTAGATTTTATTTATGAATCAAATAAATGCAAGTAATTTTCATTGAAATTAAAATGATTTGCAAACATATATTGTTAACCTACAGTGTAATCAAATTACTCAAGGTTGTTACTATACGTTGTGTTAACTTATTCTAATAATCTATTGTGTTAACCTAGCTATTAACCCTAGGTGCTTTAACCTATAGTGTTAACCTACATATTATATCCTAGATACATTAACCTATAGTATTAACCTCAGACAATAACCCTAGATATATTAACCTATAGTGTTAACCTAGTGAGATAAGTGTTAACCTGGTGTGATAAGTATTAACCTAGTGTGATAAGTTTAACCTAGACATTAACCCTAGAGCCTATAGTGTTAAAAGGACATTAACTATAGATACAATTAATCGATAGTGTTAACATTGTGTGTAATTAACTTGCAGTGTTAGCATCAATGGATTATATTTTAACAAAACTGTTAAACACAATAATATAATGGATACCTGAAAATAAAAGAATTTCGAGCAGTTTTTTTAACATTACTCCACACAATTGAGATATTGGAGAGAAAATCACCCTAAAAGAATGACCTTAGTGTCATGTCATAAACAAATTTGTTATGCCCTATTTTGTGTCTGTAGCAAGTAGATTTTAACACAAGTAAAACTGCTAGAGGTAGCAATTTTACATGTCTCTAATATGGTTATTTCCACATCTACGTGAAGGGTACTAAGAGTTTTATTTAACAAGACAGGGCTCCACAACGCAGCATTTGATATATAAGTGACGATGAATTACCCTTTTTTACATGGCCGATAAGATAATTAATTGACACCATATCTTTTCTTTTATGGAATTAGATTAAAGATCTTGTTTGATTCATTGCTGCATTTAGAGTTTTGTTTCTTATCCCACTTGGTCAGAAAGCAACATTTAGACCAAGTCCATGAACCCTGTATGTTTTCATGGAAGGACAGAAAGAAAGGGGCAACTTCTGTTGTGATGGATCACCCATAAATAGAAGGCTTCGTGTCACTGAAGAAATAAGGTAGTGCTTTCCGGGAGTACTTTTAGAGGAAATGCATATCATATGGGAGAAAACAAGAAGGTTCCACCAGGTAGTCCGACTAACAAGGTGAGATGCCGATCATCACAAATGCCATCGAGACTCCTCGTTTTTAAAACAGTGTCTACAACACAGCCGCCAGAAGGATTGAAACTGAGCCCTAATGCTCCCGGCGAAGCACGTTGCCATTAAGGCACGAGTCAGGCACATTAGTATTACCCTAGTGTGTAATTAACCTATAGTGTTAACCTAGTGTGTAATTAACATATAGTGTTAACCAGGTAAAATTAACCTATAGTGTCAACGTGTGTAATTAACCTATAGTGTTGGCCTAATGTGTAATTAATTAGTGTTGACCTATGTGTAATTAACCTATAGTGTTTTACCTAGTGCCTAATTAGCCTATAATGTAATGTTTACCTAATGCGTAATTAACCTATAGTGTTAATCTTAGTGTATAATTAATCTTCACTGGAAGCATCAATGAATTTTATTTTCTATATAAAATATTCTTACAATGTCGTTTTAAGGTATCATTTCAAAATAAATCTCAGCTTTTTAGTAAAATAGAATGAAACTTTCTTTTGTTATGTAAGAAAATAAATTCTAAAAAAGAAAACCGAATTCCAGACTTTGAAAAAAAATAAGACCACAGAAACAATTTTCGAGAATAAAACAATTTCAAATTCAGTGCAACGTCCATTCCGTTATGGGTCGAGGTCCATTTGGAACATGAAAAATGTGCAAAACTGTTTTCAACACATTTTTTTTAGTCTTACTTTCTTTTTTTCCTCTTTCTTTACTTTTCATTCCAAACACCGTAGATATAGAAAAGAAAGAAATAAAAGAAAGGAAGGACTCGATCCTTGCATTGCAAGAAAAACATTTACTGCATTCTGAAACAGAACTCTCAAATAGTGGACCAGAAAGGTTTTTTTTTCAACTCAATGACTGGATGTCTTGATTGCGCTTGTAAAAATGTATGAGAAGAAATCGTAATGAAAATGGCAAGAAAAAAGAAAAGTTCGGAGAAAAGTCAAACATTAGAGAATAAAAAATTCTGTAATCCTCTCTTGTACCTTTACTTAGAAAGCGTGATTTGATTCAATGAAATTTTTTTGTTTGTTCATTCTCCCTATATTTTTGGAAGTTCTCAAAATGAATGTTATTCCTATCCTGAAAAATAACTCTCTAAAAGAATGCCTTAACCTTTTAGCTTTTAAATGTATCAGTATTATATTTCATTTAGATTTTTAGTGCATGAAATAAATGGAAGGAAGTTTCATTGAAATTAAAATGATTTGAAAACCTATAGTGTTATCCTAGTGTGTAATTAACCTATAGTGTGAGCATCAATAGATTATATTTTCAAAACTGCTGTTGTTGTTGCTTATCCCCTTAATTTAGAATCTAAACCAAGTCCAGTAGATCATGCTGCATTAATAGATCGTAAACAGCCCTCCCTCATTTCAACAGTTGCCTCACAGAGGCACCAATATAATCGATGAGATGAGAGGAAGACGGTAACAATGACAAAGAGCAAATGTCTTCTCGTCTCCATTGAAGGTCAAACTCTTACTGGTCAGTCCCTTAGTCTAGCTAAAGCCGTTTGAGCAGATCTAGAACAGAAGCAATATTTTCAAAACTATTACACGTAACAACAAAAGGTATACATGAAAATAAAGAATTTCAAGTACTTGTTTTTTAATACTCCAGCACACTCCATCACTGTGCCTTGAGCTGGGTTGGCCCTTTACAATTTGGGAATGATGTGTGTGAGGAGGAATCTGATTGGGTCTATAACGCTCTATGGTCATAGGAGACCAGGAACTACTGTTTAAAGTGGATTCCGAATCAGTACAAACATTCATGGCACAGCCAGGATTCGAAACCTGTGGTACGAGCGGTAGACCGCTAGTCATTCGGCCACCTCGCTCTCAGAACAAGATAGAAGTATTTTCCAGCTGATAGATTTATATAGTGATAAATCAGTAAAACAAGATCTCATCAGCCATGATCCATACAGTAAAACAATAATTATTTATTTAATTAAATATTATTAAAAACTAATTATTTATAAATAAATTTTTTATAATTTATAACTATATTTATTTATAATACATGAACAATACCAGAAAATTATGTGTTTGTGTAATATGTAATATAAAAAAGTTCGTGTAATAAATCTACATTTTATAATACATTTTGTATAAACAGTTATTATCTTCTAAAAAAATCCTATATTTTTCCTTAATCAAGTTCAAAATTCGCAGTATCAATATTTGTAACTTCTAATATATGTAACTAACAATTGTTTTTTTTATATTTTGTCATATTTTTATCAGTACTTTGAAGAAAAAACATTTCAAACACTTTAATGCAAAAAATAATTCTATGATAAAATATCCTTTTAAGATATTATTTCGAAATAAATCTCACCTTTTAGTAAAATAGAATGAAACTTAAGTCTTGCATTATATTGGAAAAAAATTCTAAAGAAAACCAAATTTTAGTTTCTGAAAAAATAAAAAAAAAGACCAAAGAAAGAATTTTCGAGAATAAATACCTGAGGACAATTTCGAATTCACTGCAACGTCCGTTCCGTTATGGGTCGAGGTCCATTTGGAACAAGAAAAATGTGCAAAGCTGTTTTTCATAACACATTTTTCCTCTTCTTTCTGCTTTTTCTCTTTCTTTACTTTTCATTCCGAAAACCGTAGGCAGAGAAAAGAGAGAAATAAAAAGAAAGGAAGGACTCGATCCTTGCATTGCCGGAAAACATTTGCTGCATTCTGAAACAGAACTCTCAAAAAGTGGACCAGAAAGGTTTTTCACCCGCGACTGGATTTCTTGATTGCGCTTGTAAAAAATGTATGGAGAAATCGTAATGAAAATGGCAAGAAGGAAAAATAAAGTTCGAAGTAAAGTCAAACATTGGAGAATAAAAATTCTGTAATCCTCTTGTACCTTTACTTAGAAGGCGTGATTTGGTTCAATAAAACTATTTTTTTTTTTTTGTTCATTCTCAATTATTTTTTTTGGAAGCTCCCATTTTTATTCCCATATTCTTAAGCTCACTTTTATTCTTACCCTTAAAAATAAATCTATAAACAATATGTTAAGCTATCAGCTTTTAAAAAGAATCAGTAAAATATTTTAGATTAGATTTTTTTATCCATAAAATAAATTCAAGGAAGTTTCACTATAATGATTAGTAAATCTCTAGTGTTAACCTAGCATGCAATTAATCTATTGTGTTAACCTAGTGTGTAATTAACCTCTAGTGTTAACCTAGTGTGCAATTAACCTACAGTGTTAACAATTTTATATATTGCATTAGTGAGTTAAAATTATTTAAAACACATTAATGCTATTTACAAACATAACTATTATTATTCATTAGAATTACACAGATCTTAGGAAATAAAAACATTTTGCATTTTTCTATATGATAGATGCTATATTTTTCCTATTTAACATCGAAATATTTCTTTGGAAATCTCCTTTTAAATAACTCCATAACAACCTTGGGCAAACATTCCTTTATCGACCATTAAAGAATCATCTATTTCCAAGCAAGCTCACTTTTTCCAAATTACATAATCATGACAAAATTAATTTCTGTAGACACTTACCATTACACACAATAACGGTTAGTGCTGTAATAATTAGTGCCACAGCAAATGTTTAAATGAACAATATTTTGCACGTTACACAAAACGTTTACATCAATTTATACAATGACAACTGTTAAAAACATAACATTTTCAAGTTCTATAACGAGGTAAAAATGGCATTTATTTTAATATTAAAATCGTTATTAATCGATTTGTATCTGTAAATCTTTTAATAAATTGTATTAGTGTGTGTTAAAATGATTCATAACACATGATCTTCCGCTTTAAAATTAAACAGGTTTCCACAGGTTTGGATTAAGGGTATAAAACAATTTCCATTTACCTACATGAAAAAAAAACTATATTTTTTTCCCATTTAATATTTAAATAATCCTTTTAGAATACTCCTTTTAAGTTACTTCATAACAACCCTTGGACAAACATCTTCTTTATTAGCCATTAAAGAATCATCTTTTTTCCCAAGAAAGTCCCACATATTCAAACCTGCATTATCCCCAACTGAAGCAATTTCTGTAACAGCCTTACCCTAACAAGATATAAAACGACTCCATGTCTGCTCGCGCAAAATTTAAAAATTGCCCTACACAACTTTCAAATTAAAGTTTAAAGTGCATCTCCAGGCACATGTGAAAGAAAATTCCAAGATTCCATCAGCAACCTTATCAGGCGGGGGTCCCTTAAAAGCTTTATTCCCCTCAGCTTTTGAGAGAGAGAACTCAGCCGGTAGATTCGAATTTATGCCATAAAAATGCTTATCACAATGACTGGAGGCATTAACTTTACTACCTTTGATGTTCCTCTCATAATCGTGAAAACTTGCCAAAAGGCTCTCTGGATTTTATGCCGGCGAAATTTCTGGCGATAATGGCCGCATTATTGTATCATTGTAATGTGTATTACAGGAGAAAATTTTACGCTTCTTTGATGCTCAGTATAAACTTTAATGATGGAGTTCTTTTCAGGCTGCGAGCCATACTTAGTTTGATTTTAAAATCGATTTTTGGATGATTAAAGTCGAATAATTATTTTTGGGACGTGATGGACTTTTGAGTTCCTGAATTTTTAATGAAGTTTGCTCCATAAATGATTTTTATCATCCACGTTTATAAAATTCTTTATATTTTTTTATATTTTTTTTGCCATAAATTAACATTTTACCCTGGGATTCTGGAGATAAAATTATTGAACAGAATGTATTTTTAATTTCATATACAGAAGGTGAGACCTGAATGGCAGAGTGTCTAGTGCTCTGAAACTCTGTGTCACAGGTTTTGGGTTCGTGTCGCGGGGGTGACATGGATAGGCAGTGGTTCGGAATATACTTTAAGTTGTGTATACCAAACTGTAAAAGGCGCAACTCAGTTATAGGCTGAGTGATGTAGTGTGGTGTAGTAGTAGTGGACTGGAGCTATTAACTTTCTGCAGGTAAAATCAATGAACAGAATAAATAATTTTATATACAGGTGGGGCCTGAATGTCCACCGAATGACCGAATGGGGTTCTGGGGTTCTGTGCCACAGGTTTCGTGCTCGATTCCCGGCGATGACACGGATGGTTGTAGTATTTCGTAATCCACTTTAAGTCGGTCTCATATGATTGTAAGAGCGTCATAGAGCCCAGTCAGAATTCTCACAACCACAACTTTTCCAAATTGTAAAGGGCAACTCAGTTCTAGGCAGATGTGGTGTGGTGTGTTGTAGTAGTACACTGTTGAAGGTAAGAGGAAATGTATTATATGCAAAAAAATACCGTAAGCCCATTATAGCAGTGATTTCAGCGTTAGTGATACATACTTAATAATAAAAAGTCAGTCATTTTTCTCAAAATGGAATGTTTTCTTTGTTTCCAGACACATACCCTGTGACCTTTGGTTTTGGGGATACCTTTAATTAATTATGAACGTCGTTGGCTTTATAAACCTCCGTTCATTGTTGTTGTTGTCGTGTCCCTTATGGAAGGAAGGAAGAGGGGTGCAGCTTCTGTTCTGATAGAGCACACGTAGGTAAAAGTCCGACTTTGGCTCCGTGACGCTCTTACAATCATAGGAGACCGGGACCTACGGCTTAAAGTGGATCCCGAACTACTACAAACATCAATGGCTCCGCCGGGACTCATATCCGAAACCTGTGGTACCCAGTGCCAGAGCGCTAGACACTCGGCCATTCAGGCCCCACCTTCATTCATTGAAGAACAACATAATGTGGGTTTTTAAAAATATCGAAAATCATAGTTCCACCTCAGCAGTAGAAAATGGCATTCACCGGAGGCAACATGTTGGTCAAACTTTAAAGAAGGTCAAAGAAAATGATGCGCATGGTCCAGGATATCCTAATATTGATTAATAAAACATTATTTTCTATGAATTTCTTGCTGTATTGCATTCATTTCAATGAATACATTTTTTTAACATTAATAAAGTTTTACCTAACTCATTTTCTAAGCTTTCATTGCACCTTTGAGTTCCTGAATTTTTAATGAAGTTTGCTTCATAAATAAGTTTGCTCATCACATTTATAAAATGCTTTATATTTTATCTTTTACTTATATGTATATGTATCCTTTAAATCTTTTTATATACTGTATTAGTGTGATTTAAAAATATTTATAGCGTATTACTTCTATTTATGATCTTCTACTTTAAAGTTAAACAGGTTTGGTTTAAGTGTATAAAACAATTCCACTTTTCCCTATATGAAAAAAAAAAGCTACGTTGTTTCCATTTAATATCTAAACATTCTTTTAGAATCCTCTATTTAAATTACTTCATAACAACCCTTGGACAAACATTTTCTTTATTAACCATTAAAGAATCATCTCTTTTCCAAGAACGTCCAACATATTCAAAACTGCATTATCCTCAACTAAAGCAATTTCTGTAACAGCCTTACCCTAACACGAAATAAAACGACTCCACGTCTGCTCAAATTTAAAAAAAATTGCCCTACAGAATTTTCAAATTAAAGTTTAAAGGCCATCTCCAGACACCTGTGAAAGAAAATTCCAAGATTCCATCAGCAACCTTATCAGGCGGGGGGTCCTTTAAAAAGCTTTATTCCCTTCAGCTTTGAGAGAGAGAACTCAGCCGGTAGATTGAATTTATGCCATAAAAATGCTTATCACAATGACTGGAGGCATTAACTTTACTACCTTTGATGCTTCCTTCATAAACGTGAAAACTTGCCAAAAGGCTCTCTGGATTTTATGCCGGCGAAATTTCTGGCGATAATGGCTGCATTATTGTATCATTCTAATGCGTATTACAGGAAAATTTTACGCTTCTTTGATGCTCGGTATAAACTTTAATGATGGAGTTCTTTCAGGCTCCGAACCATACTTAGTTTGATTTTAAAATCGACTTTTGGATGATTAAAGTCGAATGATTATTTTAGGACAGGATGGACTTTTTGTGTTCCTGAATTTTTAATGAAGTTTGCTCCATAAATGATTTTTATCATCCACATTTATAAGAATCGTTATATTTTTGAGCCATTACTTTTTTGTACAGGGTGCCCTAAATTAACTTTCCCTGTTTGAAAAGGGGATTCTGCAGGTAAAATCAATGAACAGAATTAATTATAATTTTATATACAGGTGGGGCCTGAATGTCCAGCGAATGGCCGAATGTAGCCTGGGGTTCTATGCCACAGGTTTTTCGTGCTCGATTATTTCGGAATCCACTTTAAGTCTGTCTCATATGACTGTAAGAGCATCACGGAAGCCCAGTCAGGAATTTTCACACCCACAACTTTTACAAACTGTAAAATGGCAACTCAGTTCTAGACAGATGTGGTGTGGTGTGTTGTAGTAGTAGTATTCTGTGGAATGTAAGAGGAAATGGGATTACATGCAAAAAAATACCGTAAGTCACAATAGCAGTGATTTCAGCGTTAGTGAGACATAATACATACTTAATAAGAAAGAGTCAGTCATTTTTCTCCCAATGAATTTTTCTTTGTTTCCGGGCACATAATCTGTGACCTTTGGTTTTGAGGATACCTTTAATCAATTATAAACGTTGGTGGCGTTATAAGCCTTCGTTCATTGTTGTTGTTGTCGTGTCCCTCATGGAAGGAGGAAAGAGGGGTGCAGCTTCTGTTCTGATGGAGCACCCATAGGTAGAAGTCTGACTCTGGCTCAGTGACGCTCTTACAGTAATAGGAGACGGTATCTACGGCTTAAAGTGAATTCCGAACCATTACAAACTTCCATGGCCCGCCGGGATTCGAATCTAAAAAAGCGGGACACCGAGCGCCAAGCGCTAGACGCTCGGACATTCAGGCCCTACCTTCGTTCATTGAAAGACTACATAAGGCGGTTTTTAAAAATATGCGAAATGATAATTTCACCTCAGCAATAGAAAATGGCAATCACTGGAGGCAACCTGTTGGTAAAACGTTAAAGAAGGTCAAAGAAAATGATGCACATGACACAGGGTATCCTAATATTGATTATTAAAACATTATTTCTATGAATTTCTTGCTTTATTTCATTCATTTAAATGAGTGCATTTTTAAACAATAATGAAGCTTTACCTAACTCATTATCTATGTTTTCAATGCAATTTAGAGTTCCTGAATTGTTAATGAAGTTTGCTTTATAAATAAGTTTGCTCACCACATTTATAAAATTCTGTATATTTGATCTTTTACTTATATTTATGTGTATTCTTTAAATCTTTTTATATACTGTATCAAGTTTGATTTAAAAAATATTTATAGCGCATTACTTCTATTTATGATCTTCTACTTTAAAGTTAAACAGGTTTGGTTTAAAGAAATAAAACAATTTCTTTTTTTCCTATATTAAAAACCTATGTTTTTTCCATTTAATATCTAAATAGTTCTTTAGAATACTGAATTTAAATAACTTCATAACAACCTTGGATAAACATATTCGTTATTAACCATTAAAGAATCATCTTTTCCCAAGAAAGTCCGACATATTCAAACCTGCATTATTTATATGAAGCAATTTCTGTAACAGCCTTACCTAACACGAAATAAAACGACTCCATGTCTGCTCGCGCAAAATTTAAAAAGTTGCCCTACACAACTTTCAAATTAAAGTTTAAATGGCATCTCCAGACACCTGTGAAAGAAAATTCCAAGATTCCATCAGTAACCTTATCAGGCGGGAGGTCCTTAAAAAGCTTTATTCCCTCAGCTTTTGAGAGAGAACTCAGCCCAGTAGATTCGAATTTATGCCATAAAATGCTTATCACAATGACTGAGGCATTAACTTTTACTACCTTTGATGTTCCCTCATAATCGTGAAAACTTGCCAAAAGGCTCTCTGGATTTTTATGCCGGCGAAATTTTCTGGCGATAATGGCCGCATTATTGTGTCATTGTAATGTGTATTACAGGAAAATTTTACGTTTCTTTGATGCTCTGTATAAACTTTAATGATGGAGTTCTTTCAGGCTTCGAGCCATACTTAGTTTGATTTTAAAATCGACTTTTTGGATAATTATATTCGAATGATTATTTTGGGACGGGATGGACTTTTTGAGTCCCTGAATTTTTAATGTGTTTTCTCCATAAATGTTTTTTATCATCCACATTTAGAAAGTGCTTTATATTTTTGACTCGTTATTTTTTTGTACAGGGTGGCCATAAATTAACATTTTACCCTGGATTCTAGAGATAAATTATTGAACTAGAATGAATTTAATTTCATATACAGAGTAGAAGGTGAGACCTGAATGACAGATTGTCTATTGCCTGAAACTCTGTGTCACAGGTTTTGAGTTCGTGTCGCGGGGAGGTGACATGGATATCTGCAGTGATTCGGAATATACTTTAAGTTGTGTATACCAAACTGTAAAGGCGCAACTCAGTTATAGGCTGAGTGATGTAGTGTGGTGTAGTAGTAGTGGACTGGAGCTATTAACTTTACTACCTTGAAGCCTCCTTCGCAAACGTGGTGCCTGTTTTATATGTCTGTAAGAGCTTCATGCTTAGTCAGGCTTCTCTCACCCCCGTCTTTCTTTCCAAACCTGCAAGGGAAACTCAGTTTTAGGCATAGTGATGTGGTTTAGTAGAAGTAGTAGATTATGTAAAGTAAGAGAAACAGAATTGAGAAAAATGACAATAGCAGCTGTTGGTGATACATACTTAATAGGTACAGCTGATAATTGAGAATTCTCAGGCATTTTTTTTTGCGGAATGTTCTCTTCGTTTTCTGTTATCATACTCATGCACCTTGGCTTTGGGGGCACTCTTAAATCAATTATTTTATGTTGGTGGCGTTATAAACCTTCGTTCGTGAAGAACAATAGTAAATCGGCTTTTACAGATATCATCTAAAATGACAGTTTATATGCATTTCCCTAATAGAAATGGCATACACTGGATGCAATATTTTGGTCAAAAGGTTAAAAGAAGGTAAAAGAAAATGAGCAAATGAGAGTTGCAATTGGTCCGAGATATGACAGATTTAATACAATATTATTTTGTATGAGTTTTATGCTATATGTCATATGATTACGTTAATGTACTTTTAAACATTACTGTGCTTTATATAACACGTTCTTATACTGCTAATGAATTATTTACAAAAATATTTAAATCACCTAAGTTGTAAATTCCCTTCAAATCAGCTACATTCGATACTATTGTTTCAGAATTCCCTTTATTCCTGTAGTCTCAGGTATATGAAATTTGGCTTTATTCCATTCATTAAAGTTAGCTGAAGATGCCACTCAATTGTATCGTAACTACTAAATGCCTGAAGCAGGAAAGTTTCGGGGGCTTTAACAAATAGGAACACTGTAATCTCGATCCATTGCCTCCCAAATAAAATTATTTTATCAATACTATTTAATAAGTAATAATACTAATT
>BPLR01007229.1:0-135887 GCA_021605095.1 Caerostris extrusa
AGTAAGGCACAATTTTGATTTTAAATCATTTAATGAAATAAGATGGACGTATTAACGCGTGGATTCCCAAAAGGAGAATTTATTCAATAAACAGGAAATTATCATGCTAATTAAAAGGAATTTAAGTAACCAATAACTACAATGGCACAAATAATGGTACGATTAGTATTTTTAATCATTATTTTAAAAATTGTTTTGAACAATTTAGAAAATAATTGTTTACTTTCTTTGCGTGAAAAACTTAAATTAATTAGAAATCAATATTACGATTTTTTTTTGTTAAATTTAATTAACAATTAAAATAAATAAATGGAAGATTTGTTAGTTATAACAGATCTTAACAATCTTATATGTTAATTATAAGATCGGTTAATTATAACAGATCTTAATAATCTAATATGTTAATTATAAGATCTATTAATTATAACGGATCCTAATAATCTTATATGTTAATTATAAAAACTGTTAATTATATCAGATCTTAATAATCTTATATGTTAATTATCTGTTAATTATAAAAGATCTTTAGATTACGACAGCTGAAGCTGAAATTACAGTAAATTCTCATATTTTTGTAACAATTTCTCATATTAAATTCTGTGATTTTTAAAACTCTGAATTAAGTAGTCATTTCATTTTTATAAATGCAAATGTTTAATAATAAATTATTGCTTCACATGGGCAAATACTTAATCAAGAATCTTATTTTAAAGGTCATAAAAGACATTTTATGGTAAGGGAAATAAAAACATTTTTTACAAGTCCTTAAACTGAGCAAAAATAATTTGAATTAAAAAATTTACAATTCCTGATTATATTATTCATTAAAAATACCTAGGCCAGTCATTATAAAAGTGCCTTAAATGATATGTAGTTTATTTCAAACTAATAAATTTTGAATATTATGCTTAACTACAGGATAAATATCAATCTCCCTCTTATTTCTATGATTTCTAGAACATATTGACACATTCATCAGACAGAGTCACCTCTTGTTCAAACTGAACTAGTTAATAAGCAAAACCAAACTGATCATGCGAATAAGAAAAGTGGAAATGCCTACAACGTTTTAAATTTAGTTTAAATGCAGTTAAATGCAACGTTTAAAATGCATCAATGTCTGTCAAGCTTAAGAGAAAGAAATTCAGTGTACCAAGGGCAATTATTCATACTCTACTACATATTAAACAATATATTAACTCATGTATTTTTAAGTACCTGCACTTTAGTAAATAAGAAAAAGAAATATATAAAGAAATTTATAAAGAATACATAAGAAATTTCCTTTTCAGTTATCCAACTTTTTCATCTTTCTATACAGATTCAGTATGAACCAAATCCAGATTTCTTTTAAATATCGAAACAATTAAAAGATTGTGAAATCAGTGATGAATTACACAACCAAATCCATCAATGGCATGGAAATATTTCGTTAATAAAATAATCATTAGAATCCTGGTTAGAACGCAAATTATTAAATATTATTTTTGGTGAGTGAAAAATATTAGAAAAAATATTAATAAAAAAAATGTAAAATTGACGTCATAAAAAAAATCTATATAGAGGAAGTTATTTTGTAGAATCTCACATGATTTCACTCTTATTTAAGCAGGAACGGGGAAAAAACACTTGCACATCAATGAATAGGGAATCTTGAGAATGTGTTAAGCAATTTTGTGTTGATATTGTTCCATTGAAAATGGCTGCAAGACCAGAAATTAACGTAGACGTTCGGAATTTCTTAATTAACTTAAGAAACAGTAAAAAATCTTACTCTAAATTATAAAAAGTGTTGGGACAAAAGTCAGACCACTCTCCAAACTATTATAAGAAATCATGAAACTGTTGTTTACATTTACAAAAGAGTCTTGTAGCGGACTGGGAAGAATTTGAATAATCAAAATGCTCGAACAATGATAAGCAAAGTAACTTTAAATCCGAAATTGTCCACTTCTCAATTAACGAAAGATGGAACGACAACTAGTAAGTGTTGACGCGGGAATATTTAGAAGAATCCTCCGATTTGAAGGATTTTATGGCATAGTTTAGTTTGATTTATCGTTCGAAAGTTCATCTTGTGCGCACGAGGGCTAAACAGATCCGGACCTAGAGTTTAAAGTGAATTCCGATCCACTAACAAACATCCCTGTCACCACCAGCATTCGAACTCGAAGCCTGTGGTACCAAAGGCCAGAGCGCTTGCCAATTGGCCATCAGGCCGCATGGCATAGTGCGAAGAAAATTATTCGCTTCACAACAATCAAAGAAAAGATGAACTTTGCTAATGAATCTTTCCATAAGATTTTATGTTTTTGAATAACGTTTTTTTTTACCGATCACAGTAAATTTGATTTTTATGAGTGATAGACGTGGCAAAATTTTATAGCACAGAAACGAAGATTTGAAACTCATAAATGTCAATCCAACCGGAAGCACGATGGTGGAGGAGTTTGAGAGTCAAATTAACGTTAACTGACAGTATGATTGACTGCTTCCAATTCTTGCAGGAATTGCAAGAAAATATGCAGGTATTTGTTGACAGTTTACAGTTTGGAAGCCAAGGGATTTTTCAGCATAAAATAACGATCAAAATACTTTTTACAACCCTTATAAATTGATAATTTTTATTTAGAAGGAGGACACTCATGTATATAAGTGTAAAAACTGGACTCAAGAACAGGATAATAAATCAACCGTACTTTAATTGCAAAATAATCTTTGTCTCATCTAAAAAATTACATGAAAAAGAAGTCTCCTTTATATTCATATGTTATATTATTTTATGTTAGCGCCATCTGGTAGGACTTCACAAGCGGTGTCATTTAGTGTTAGACTTCAAATATATTAGCTAACCACCACTTGCGAATATGTAGCAATGGGTGGTCGCTGAGATGCAAGAAATCGATTGTGAACCATGAATAATGATATGTGATGCAGATACTACTTTGAAAAAGAGTAGAATGGAGGGAAGTTGTGAGAAAGAATAAATAGTTACACTGTATTGTTGGTATTTTAGTATCTGACCAGTATGACTAGCAATGTGAAGATGCTAATCACAAGTGAATATCCCAGAAGGCATTAAACCATGCCATACATACAAAGCAAAAGGGTTTATATCCTGAAGAGATAATATCATAACGATGTCAACAACTAAGAGGTTTGATGGAGAATAATTCATTCAATAATACTTCGGAAACACAGACATCAATTCAGTGAGAGTTAATATCAGTGAGAGTCAATTTAGAATAAATTACAAAATGCGTGCATATGTTAAATATTATTAATAGCAATTAAACTTAAAACTTACTATAAAATTTGGATAATATAATTCAATATCGTAAGAGCCATTTCAAAACTAAAAGCTTATCTAAGAAAATTACTTTCTATTTTTTGTTGTAGCCTTTCTATTCTTTAAAGATTCGGAGTTAACAATAATGTAAAATTGATTATCCATTAGCAACTTTCGAGTTAGATGACACTCATGCTTCACTACTATTACCAGTCATTTTGTTAGATATTTAATAAACTCCAAAATATTCGTTGTAAAATAAATTTTACTGAAGAAAAGAGGGGCTTAGCATTATTTAAAAACCCATTTTATATATATTCCGTTTGTAGACAAAAGAAAATTACTATGCAATGCAGGTTCTAGCATAAACTTGACACTTAAAAATCCCTTTAAGACTATTTCTCACAGTGTAGTGTAAAAACACGAAGAAGAAAGAAAATATTAATAAGATGTATGAAAGAAAATAGTCATTAATCAACCCAAAAAACAATTACCTTCATAAAGTTACAGTGTATATTTTCCTTTAAACTACAAACTTTGTGCAACAGACTCATTAACTACATAGACTGGATTGTCTGACATTCTGCATTTGGTTGTATAAATATGCTTAACATCTTAAATTTATACTCGTTATTCCTTGTTAACTTAAGCATTTCATATTGCATATTGTATACAGGATATTTTTCAAAAAATATATAAAAAGTTTTTTTTTTTTTTTTAGATTTACAGAACTACGAGCTTCATCTTTAAAACAATAAACGCTAAAAGGTTCTTAAAATATTATGTTATCAATTATAAAAACATGTTCTTCTTCAATAAAAAATTTTCGTTATTTGATGTTTAATTATATAAATTCAGTAACATCAGAAAAATATAAAAAAATAGCTCCAATGAAAATATGTTGATCAGATAAAATAATATTAAAACCATTTCTGTATTGTACTGATAAAATTGTCAGGGGAAATCAAATAGAAGAGGTAAATTTTGAAGTAATAAATAAATTTTGCAAACATCATCTAACAAACAATTGTTCATGTCGTTGCAATGCAGAAAAAATGTAATGGTTCATCAAACTTATACAAAGGACAAATTACTATAACCACATAACAGTATGAAAACAATGTTAAATAATTGTTTCAAATATTGTTAAATTGCATGACAATTAATTGAGATGAATGCAAGTTTCAGTAAAACAAAGTCAATGATAATAGGGTAAATGTATGTTTTTTATTTGTTTATGCAGATATACAAGCTATATCGGCTGCCATTACCAGTTAACATTATGATGTGATTAAATGAATATGCATGGGACATATAATTCATTATACACTATCTATTATAGGATTGTAATGACGTTGTTCCGTTTGTGTGCTTATATATTAATTGCGATCCATTGGATAAATTAAATTACTGATTGCTATTTAAACTAGATTACATCATGATTGTTAGACTATTGAGGAGTGAGAACAGGTGATTTGGATCTACGAATGAAATTTTACTCCATTTTATGTGACTCTATCAACCCCAGCAAAATGTTTTCCAGCAGAAGATTTTATAAAATCGCTTATATAAGCTTAAAATATTAGAATTTAATGCAACATTTAATGAATTTACAAGAGATAGTTGGATACTTCCAGAAAATGAATGTCCTTTCAATGTGTTTTTACTTTTAAGTAAAGAATTAGAAACTCATTATTAAAACGATGGTTTTAACTTTTAGTTGAGGGTTGTGTATATTAAATGTTCGTTAAATATTTTGACTAAATAAAAGGGGTAAGTGCCCATAAAGACAAATAATATTTCTGATGAAATCTAGATTTAATTTCCCTCTGTGTATTAGAATTAATTAATTTCTAAAACAGTATGGTAAGTACAAGTTGCCACTTCTTTCATGTTAGAGAAGTAGCATATCTCCAGAACATCTCCATTAAGCATTTAACGTAATGAAGTTTCATATAAAAAAAAGCAGTTTTTACATATTGGCTTATCATTTTTAGCAGCTAGTCTTTCAAAACAAATGTACTTTAAAAACGGACACGTCCTCGATATTCCAGATTTTTATCATACAAAAACACAATGGTGAAAAATACCTATTGACACATCAAAGATATTGTCACGAAAACGTTGCAGTGCATAAGACCAAAAATGCTTTTATTCATCGGTGTGAACTCTGCAATGCCACACATGGGCGTCACTTTGAGAGTCTATTTTGAATCTTTCTCTGAACAGAATTAACAGAATTGAACATTAATTCATTTTCTTATTATTGAGAAAAGTTGGTTGACTGTTTTTACGCTTTTTGACATTCAGTATTGAATGTGACTTTACTACTCAAATAAATAAAATAAATCATGTTCTTTTTGGATATATATATATATATATACACATACACATATATATCTGTGTATCACCAAAAACATGATTATGTGTGTATGTGTCCAGTGGAATATGTGTATTATGTGTCCCACACACACATACACACACATATATATATATATATACTATATATATCATTACACCCCCAATACACGTACGATTAATTATGATATATTTCTTTAGTTCTTTAGTTTATATAGTTCTTTACGATAAGTTTAATGCATGTCTGAAAGGGGTTTGGAGGAAAGTCTCTTTGAATACCTTATAAGTTAAAGGCTATGGAAAACAGCCTGGTTATGAAATTTCTACTGTCCATACACACAGTTTAAATATCCACAATTTCAAATAGAGTATGGGTTACCATATTAGTATATCGTACCATTTTAACATAAATTATGGTTTAATTTCTGTGTAGACCATTTAATGCGTTAAATTGAGTTGCAATTAAACTGTCAATGGTCGTTTCAATGGTCATTGCAATATCTTAAGATCTCTAAATAAAAAAAAATGTTAATTTTTGATGTTAAACAAATGATGAAATCGAATTAAAAATAATGGTGCAATTTTAAATGTTTTCTCATTGACGTTATTTTTTGATAAATAATATTCTTGTTATAGTTTGATGTTAATCATTTTAGTTTTAATAATATATTTCGATTATTCAATGTTTAATTTAGTGTTTGTTTCTTAATTATTTTTTTTCTTTTTCATTTGGGATTTATATTTAGAAAATAACTAATTGCATAAGTAATTTTTGAACAACCCAAAATTGTCAATATTTAATGCACTTATAACACACAGAATTTCACATATTTAATTCACAATTTATTTTTTAAAAATTTTGCTAAAATTCTAAAATTGATAAAAATAGACTTGTTCAACTGATTTAAGTGGTGCCTATTGAAATTAACTTAAGTTATCTTAATTTAAAATTGATTTAAGTAAGGCCAATTACTTTAATATATTTATATTACTGTGATATTGTAAATTAAAATGCCAATATTAAACAAGCATAAAACATATATTAACTTTAAGGTGCACATTTGTCTACATTTCCAACTTGTTTATTTTTGTATCAAATGCATGTTATGTTTCCATGACTGTTATATTTTTATATCAAATAAATGCCTTCAACGAGAAAATTTAGAACTAATGCTTTAAAATAAACTTGCCCATTTAAGTACTTTAAACTTTAAATGCTTGCCCACCATTGTGTGTCTTAGGAAGTACTTATTGAAAAGCTAAGGAACTGAACTGGAAAATTGGCAATCCTCAGCATTTCAGGCAGAATTAATTCATTTCCCTGAAAATACTTAATTCTGCTGCAGAGAAATTTTGTCTCACATAATGCCAGAGGAATTGCCTTAAGAACAAAAATTCTTCAACTAGTATGTTTCGTAAAAAATACATGGATCATTGACTGGGTAATTAATATCAACAGCAGAAATGTTTAGAACATTCCAACGGTCCTATCGAGATTTTACACTCATGATTTGTTAGGGAAGAGTAAGCTATTACCTTCTATCTGGCGTATGACGCATATTATCCGCTGCGAAGAGGTATTCGAGAGGCCCAAAGCGAAATCCAGTTGGTTGTAGACGGCTGTAAAGAGAAACATAATTCATGTTGGTTAATATTCATATTGGTATTCGTCTGTTAGGACATAATGTAACTGAGTAGCTAATTCTTACGAGCGTGGTTAAAAGTATTTTCATTAAACTGATTAAAATGAGAAGATATAAAATAGATTCTTACTATCACTTTACTTAATATAACACAGTTTAAAGAAAGAGTTTTTAAAATTACTTAGAAAATGCGACACATAATGATTCGTATTATTAATAATATTAATAACTAGGACGAAGTAAATGAGTTCTGGTATTAGGAAAATTTTCATTTACAGCAAAAAGAAACTAAACCTCTAGAATTAAAATTTAACACAGTAATATATATTAAATAAAGATTTGGTATGGTAATAAATTTTGCAAGAAAAGTAGGTTAAAATCTTATTTTTTTTCGTTAATATTACATGTGTTGGGTTTTATTAATTTTAAATCCTTCACATATAGGACGATCCGATTAAAATGTCTTGTAAAATCATGTTTCGAATGAAATTCTGGGAAGAGGAAGAAAGAGGGAGCGACGATAGTTTATTACAGTTATTGTAATAAATTATGTAATAAATATTGTTATATTATTATAATTATTTTAATAACTGATATTGTTTATTGTTTTTTAACAGTTTATTACAATATTTATTTATTTTTAACTAGATGTAAATAAGTAGGTGTCATAACATTTTTCTAAATATATAAACACAAATGCTGTGTATTAAACAAAATGGAAAACGAGCAACCAGTCTGTTACTTTTTAATTCCTTATAATTTTATGTTTTATCCATGAAATCTAAAGTTATGATACGTTATAATATGTTGGATGAAAAGGATTAGTAAACGAAGCGACGAGGTACGTCAAAGATATTATTATCTATTAAGAAACTCATTGTCCACTTGATCAGATGACAAGGGTAAAAATGATTGAATTTGGATATTACAGTCGCGCAATTTATAAAAATAGATGTTGTGTTCTAATTCCACTATACGAAAATGTGGAGAAATGGAAATGATAATTATTCAAGAAAGCAATTTCCATTACAATTAGCTTTTGCTATTACTATTCACAAGTCTCAAGGGTTGAGTTTAAATAAAGCTGTTGTGGATATTGTAGAGGGATAAATATCAGTTAGATTGACTTGCATTGCATCATCCATATTAAAAATTTACAATGATTAAAAAAACCTTTACATTGCAATTTACATTAAACTTATTAAACTTTACGTTATAACTTATAAAAAAAAACATTTATTACGAAAAATTTCGTAGTTTTAAAAATTTCACACCCTAAAATGCTAATTTTTTTTTTTTATATAGCAACTCATATCATTTTAAGATTTGGAGGTATTCAGAAATACTTATTTTAATTATGCTTTAAATATTCATTTTTACCAAAAATCATCACTAATATATTTCTTCAAATCGAGTAAAAATGTTTACAAATTACTATCACTGACATTTTTGAATACAATTATAAGTTATTTTTAAATACACTATTATGTTTTTAAGTTCTATTAAGAAATTTAGAAAATATATCTTGCAGTTGAAAGTGTCAGAAAACTATAACAGTTAATGGTTACTAAACAGCCTATAATCACAAAATGTCATTTTTTTTTTCTTTTGTGTTAAATGAAAAAGTATTTTAATCCTACGATTAATTTTTAAACACATTTAGAGGAATGTTTTTTTTTTTGAGTTGTTCTAATAGAAATTATATAAAGATCTCCTTTATAAGAACTAACTTATTATTCATTTTTTTAAAATTTTAATATCAATACAGTGAATATATTTTCAATACTGAACATGTTCGATAGTTGTTTTTGTACATTTGTATATTTTGGACATAGTTCCTAATTTTTGGATAATTCCATAAGGAATTTTAAATTATTACAATTACATAAGAAAGCAAGGCATAAAGATGCACACGTACCGGACATGAAGTACCTCTTTTGCCTGGTGTCCTTATTCTGGTTGATGATGCCTTCTTGATGAGCGACCCTCGCTCCATACTGAATCATCTTGAGCACCTGTTCCTCCTCTTCCACCAGCTCCGTTGTTTGGGTCTCGAAGACTCGCTTGGGCACATCAGAGGGACGCCTAAAAATCCATACCAAAGGTTCATTTAACATTTTTTTGTTCCATCAACAAATTGCATATCTAGGGATTTTTAGAAAAACCCATATAGACATACAAGAAATAAGAAACAAGATTATTTATATAACTATGCATAATTTACGCATAAAGTTTCATAGCCTTAGACCACTGTAGGCCAATACAATCAATGCAGATGAAAATTTCAGTAGATCGCATCTGTTAATCTGTAAAAGTAGGAGATCTTAAGTAGCCTTTAAGCAATATGGTGGTTTACATGCATGGATATTTTACATAAAGTATCACAAATTATGCAGATTTTAATTTGTTTACATATGGGATATATTCCGTGATATTTAATTTTAACTCAGTAAATATTGTAATTCATCTGGGAAATATATTCATTCATAATGATCTTTGATTGAGTCCGTTGCGAAATTTGAATCAGATTTCGTTAGTATTTTTTTTTTTAAACTCTTGTAAATCGTATTGATTCACTAATTAAGAATTATATACATTTCTTCTACAATAATGAGGATTCGGTATTCCCATATAAAACACGCAATCGTTACCTTTCTCTTAAAGATCTGTTTAAAATTTACACTCATGTCCATAAATTAAGGATAATGAAGTTCAGGCAAAGAAAGAGACAGAAGCAAAACAAATTTGACTTATTTGTAAAATCTATTTATTAAACAAAAGGTAAAGAGCAAAAAAGATGCTATATGTTTGGCATAATTAATAAAAATTAAGATTTTTACTCCCTGGAGCAAATTTCAAAAAGAACCTATTTACAAAAAACAGTATAACATGGTTAATATAGAGTATGTCTCAGGGACGATGCAATACAGGCCTTACAACGCCTAGGCATGCTGAGTATCAAATTATCAATCTGATCTTGGGGAATATTACACCACTCATCAAGCAATGCCCTCCGAAGCTCCGGTTGACAGGTGGGAGGGGGTTGACGGGCTGCAATTCGTCGGCCAAGCATATCACACACATGCTCTATTGGATTCAAGTCCGGTGAGTATGCTGGCAAATCCATACGGGTGATATCCTCCAATTGAAGGCATTCGTTTACAATGTTTGCACGGTGAGGACGGGCGTTGTCATCCATAAACAGAAATTCAGCACCCATGGCGCCCCGAAACAAACGTACATGTTGTTCCAGAATACATCACGATAGATGTGGCCTGTCATCGTTACACTCCGAACATGCAGGTCAGTTATGGAACCAAGAATAATTCCTCCCCAAACGAGCCATCCTGCACCACCGTAACGGTGTCGTTCAATGGTGTTCTCTTGGTGGTAACGGGTACCTGGCGCTCTCCATATGAAAGTCCGGCGAGAATCAGACTGCAAACTAAACCTGGACTCGTCGGAAAACATCACACAAGACCACTGTTGTGGTGTCCACATTGCATGCTCTTCCAGGTTAATTGCAGGCGACAGTGAGTTGCGGTAAGTGGAACACATCTGACAGGCCTACGAGCATATAGACCAATGTGCCCTAAACGTCTGTACACGGTCTGCCTTGAAACTGTCGAACCGTTAGCTGAAGAGAGCTGACGAGACAGGTCTGATGTCTGTGCTCCGTCTGTTTCTTTTGGCAGTAACTGCTAAATACCGGTGCTCATTCGGCGTTGTAACTCGGGGGCGACCTGTGCTGTAACATCTACTCACATTACCATCATCTTGGAATCGTTGCCAAAGCCTGGAGATGACACTCTGGGCGATTCCAAGTTCCTCGGATACTTCCAGCTGGGTACGTCCACATTCCAGTCGTCCGATAATTCTACCACGTAAAAAATCACCCAAATGCTTCCTTTGTGCCATAACTATGCGGTTATTGCACTGAAAGCCTTTAAAGCGCTTGTGAACAATTTTACTTATTTGCCACCATTCCTTATATACCCCTCTCTTACACTCTCGTCATTGTTACGTACTAACCGCGCCAACTGGTGGTTTCCTGTAATTTGCATATTCTTCTTCAAGATGTGTGTGATAATTCTACAGGTGAAATTTTTATTTTAGAGTTCAATTTCTGTGTGATTCGGAATTATCCTTAATTTATGGACATGAGTGTAGTTCTTAACTAATTTGTTTGCATCTATTAATTGATTAAATCATTAGTGCATAATGTTTTTTATTTCTCTCATGAAAATATCCAGAGTTAAAATTTTGCTGAATTTCTCAGTTGAATAAATTTGTCGAAATTGTATTCCAGTTTCTTTCTATCCTTCTGTTTATTTCATGTGTTTGGATCAACTTTTCAAAATGTGGTTTAATAAACATTACATTACAAATTTTGAGTCCTCTAATTTTTACGCTTTTAATAACAACTCTTGTTACCTTCCAGCCAATATTGACAGTATGTTATCCAAAACAATTTCCAATTTAAAAGTATAGGCATCAGTTATTCTATTAATATAATTTATTTAATATCATGAGTGTACTGTAGTTCTACTGTAACATGATTATCCTATTTTTTATTTTCTATTTATATGACTGATAATTTTCAGGATGTTATTCAACGTAGAAACATGTTTCACATAAAAGTGAAATATTTTAAGTTAGCGAATACAAATTTTCTTTGTAACCAAGGTACAGTATTTATAAAAATATTGTGCGTAATGTTCAGAATAAAATTCTCTAAATTTCTAGAACTAATTAATTTCATATGATGTGATAAAAACTACAAAATATAATTAGATTAATATTTATTTATTTATTATTATCAAATCTCATATAGTTTAATTTCCTTTTAATAAACTTCAGTAACTATGACTAAGTAAAAAAAAATTATTTTCAGTTTTCAATCTAATAACAATAGCTGACATGCCATAGATAGACATATGTTGCAATAGATATTTTTTGTACATGATTATTTGTTGAATTTAACCAAATTGAATTTAAATCACCTTATAATCAGATAGAATATGAATTTTTTTAAAAATTAATTTAATATGACAAGGGAATAGTTTGAAGAAACTTAAAACTTCAAAAATCAACTGGTAGTCAAACATTAATGATTAAAATTTTCCATTAAGATTATATTGAATACTTTGCATGTACAACAATCCTGTGCTAAATATATTATTTAGGTATTATATACAGTAGAAAGTTGCCGCTGTTGTTATAGATGCAATTATAGAAATAGCGCAGTAGTTAAAATGCATTTAGGAATTGAATACTGTCTTGATATTTTCCGTAATATAAAGAGAAATCACATTGAAATTTATTAAGTGTTAGAATTATAACCTTAATTAACCAAACAATTTTTTTTCACATCTTTTATGAATCCTAGTCGGTTGAAATTAAAATGAGTTCAATAATTATAGGGCATCATGGATATTGTTACATTTTTGTTCGAACGATACAAAAGACTTCTAGAATTCAAATTATCTCATTAATTTCATTTATACCACAATGGTTTACAAAAACAAAGTCCTAGATATTAATAATAATGATGTCATCTTCCTACTCAAAAGACAATGCAGCAACAAAGCTTCTTTTATGAACCAAACAATGGCTCTCTGCTCATCGAGAAGAAAGGAAGGCACTTTCAATGAACGGCAATGAATGAACTCCATCCAGCATCGGGTCATGCGAGTTTCATTTATCAAGAAAGATTCAGTAGCAATAATTCCAAAATTGGATTATGGACAATTAATCATCGCAAGCACCTTATAAATGGGCTCACAAGCGCCATTCATCATAATTTATGTGCATAAGTTGGGCCATTTAGGAACTTAATAAGGGAAACTCAGGCATCAAAGGGTAGGTAAGAAAATGATATGGAGGAGAAGCGATTTCTGAAGCTAGGAAACTGATTTTCTGTGGTAATATATTTGAGGGTAAATAAACAGGATGGTTGTTAAATTAGTATATAAACATTTCAAGGTCATCGAAAAATATTGAATATTTATTTTAATTTTAATACTTTTGTAGGTAATGAACAATTGTTTTTCATTATTTATGTATTCGTTTAAAATTTAACTGCTTCTGAGATTGTTTAATTCTGTTACATTCATCATTGATTTTTTTACTACTTCTGTGTGTAAAAAGAGACGGTATTTCTGAAAATTACCAAAAATATTTTTTTCTATTTATTCATTGTTTGAAAAAAAATATTCTCGTTTTTTTAAAATACACACATTGTTTAATGTAGGTGGTTCTATCAGAATTTTATCTATGAATATTTGTTAATTAATTTATTTTTTCCCAAACACATAGTTCCTTTTCCATTTATATATATCACGGATAATAGATTGAAAAGAGGGAGCCATAATAGTGACGTTTGGTTTGCCACTCTACAGCCATTTTGCGCATACTTTAGACTAATTAGACCGGGATCTACTGCTTAACGTCGATTCTGAACAACAACTATGTCACAGTCAGGATTCGAATCTGAAGCCTATATACCAAAGGCCAGAGCACTGGCCAAATGCCCATCAAACCGATCCATAATAGTGAAGATTTTGTCCTAATGGATGTTTTATAGAAATAGCTGCCATGCATTATCTTGTCATAACGAAACACTGGAAAACTCCCAGCCTTCAAGCAGCTTGACTGTCGACGCAAAGTGTTCACACATGTTTTTACAATTGCCATCGAGTCTTCTTGTTCCTGTTAATTTATTCAAAACAAATTTAATAGAACAACAATTTCCTTTGCCAAATTATTAGGTTAGGTGTGATAATGCTTTATTGGAAAAATATAATTGGTAATTATTATTTTGCTTGTTAAATGAAAAGCAAAGCGAAAAATCTGACCTGCTTGTCACAGCTAATTGAAGAGATCCTGATACAATTTACATGTAATATAAATTGAACATATTAAGACTACGGGCCATATTCGGATCAATATCATACTAAAATCATAGAATATGATTCGGTTCTAATTTCTTAAAAAGTAAACATTTAAATATTAAAATTATTCTTAATGTTTTATTTGACGCATTGCGGATACGAAGGGTGACCTCAGTAAACGGTGTTTGTGAGAAAATAATTTTGAAAAGTTTTCCATAAAGACGAGCTCAACAAAAAAAATATTTAAAGTATTGTCATTGTCGGATGTCTGATTTTTGGTCATAAACATAAAAATAAATATATTTATATGGCGGAATGCGAAAAGAAATTTATTCCGATGTTCTGTTCGCCCTTCGTACCGCAACGCCTCATTTAAATTCTTGAAACCTGGAGTTAAACATTTTTTTCTCAATAAGGCATTTATTTTAATGCAGGCAATCGATTTAAGTGTCTTTTTTTTTTTTTTTTTTGTGTTTTTTTTACCTTTTTTTCGCAATTTTGCTGGCCATCAAGATGCCGAATATTTTATTATATAAGTTCGTTGCAAAAAATGCATTACAAGTTTTATGTATTTACTAAAAACATGCTCCATTTAAAATTATGCTTTATAAAGTAGCTCTTATTGTTGTCAGACACTGATTTAAGATGAGCATATTTATTTTTAATGAACAAATATTGCAAAGAAAATATTTTTAATGATTTAAAAAAATACAAATCATTTCAGCAATATTTTTTTTGTTTTACCATTTATTTCACTTTTACATTTTGACACTAACGTACGGCACGCCAAAACTTTCCAAATATATATTAAAAAAAAAAAAAAAAAGTAAAATAATATTTTAAAAAAATCAGCTTTGAAATTGTCACTACTACACCCATCATTTAGTTTTACTTTAGTTTTGATAAAACTCTTTTATTTTGTTTTCAACAAAGCCGTATGATATATATTTTTAATTATGAAGCAATGAGAAGAACTCGAACATAAAGTTTGCACTTATTGTTTATTTTTTTAAGAAGCAAATAACTTAATTCTCTAGTATTTTGATTCAGTTTATCAATGGTTTTATATATTTATTTTATTTTTATTATTTTGCTTATTTCTTTTCATTTTCTTTGCCAGAATTGCTATGCATTATTTCAAAATTCAATGATATGTGTCGCATAACAGATTATCATGGATTTACGAATTTTGAGCTTTTTAGTTTTTTATTATACATCATTCACCCTCGCTGCGCTTTTTTTTTTTATTTTTTTATTTATATAATAATTGAATAAATTGAGATAATGCAGCTAATCGTAGAGTGTTCAGGAGCATAAATCTTCAAGCTACACGTGCCCCCGTAGTGAAGTTTAATTTTACTTTGTACTCATGTTTTTCAGTTTTTCTGTTGAAAAATTTTGTTTTCATGATGACTTCTTCATTATCTAAATAAACTCTTGGTTAAAAAAACGAATGTAATATATGTAAAAATGAAAGTGTTTGACATTAAAGAAAATAAATCTTACTTGATGGTTAAAAGTCCAAGTAAAAAGAATTGATATTCGCTTGTTCATCTGTGAACAACATTGAAAAGATTGATGCAAATTTTCAAGACTTTTCATATTGCTGACATTCTTCTTTTTTTTTTTTTAAAAATAATTGAAGTGGTTCGCTGCTCGATTAGCTTCTCTCGATTTTACTTTAATTTTAATTGCAGTTGCAAGATAAAATAAAATAAAATTACAGTTACAATTATTCTATTATAATAAACTTACAGCGTTTTACGTTTACAATCACGCTTTGAAATAAACTGTCGTATTGTGATCTTGCGAGCTGAGAACATTGTTGTGAAAACGAATGCACTAGAAATCAGCATATAATTTCAGTGTTTAAATTCGTTATAAAGTACAAGGCTATAATGCATTAAAAACATTTTGTATTCTGATGAATCAATAACTCGCTATCAATATTCCATCCATCATACGACACGATCAACAAGAAGCTTGTTTCTGTCCCAAAACAGAAGAATCAGTGCATAATGTTAGATGTGGTCATAAAATCCAGGAATGTTAGATGTTAATAAAATCCAGGAATGTTAGATGTGGTCTAAATAGGAATAGTCAATATAATGAAAAAAAAAAATCGTTTGTTGCAATAAGGAATCGGGTTTAACGTTGCTAACTAAGGATAATAATACAATAAACAAAGCAGATTGCTAAAGATATTTGTTACATACTATTAAAAAAATTTGGATTTGTTTTATTTTGAAAACCTGAAATGAAATAACATTTTCCATCAAGTATGAAATCGGACTTTTAATATTCGAATTTCAGTAAAATCAGGAGAATTCTTATCAAAATGATTATTTACATTAAGAAAAGCCTTCTTCGTATCATGGATGACATATCCTCCCTGCTGATATTCGTGCAGGGTGATAAAATCAGAATGACTGCATACCTGAGTGAGAACCGATTGTTCTTGGAGTGCAGAGACCGTATTGTGTAAGCAGGGGGCACCATGTTGGCGTTGAGGGAATACCACTGGGTGAGCAGACTCACATCAAAGCCGGCCTCCTGGGCCTTTTCGTAAATGGGATCGAACTCGGTGGCTTCGATGCACCGTGGTAGAGGACATGGCTTGTACTTGTTGCCAATCAGTACCTGAAACAATCAATCTCTTTTACATTAAGCATTTTTGTAATTCTTATAATATACATTACTTCACTTTTAAATATGCTTACCACAAGAAAGCAGCCTAATGATTCCTGATAACACTGCTCTATCTCTTTGAGCTGCAGCTCAAAGGCGTTGGGGTCGTAGGCAGAATCTAGGTCATTACCCATTTGTATATCCAGTACTTCTAGGTCACTCCCGCTGCTGCGCAATGCCTCTGTAACTCAGGCCACACATTCTCATGTAGGTAACGCCGTTCCAGATCGAAGTCTGAAACAGAAAGCATTATAATTCTTTCATTAATGCATTGGATGTAATCAGCTCATACTGTGATTTGTTGTAAATTCATTGTTCTTTTTTGGTGTATAACAATAATGTATATTATGAACAGGGTTACACAATATGTGAATACATATAATTTTTAATGTATGTTTTAATGTAAATGTTAATGTTTTTAATGAAATTTTAATTTATGTTTTATGTATAATTTTTTAAACAGTGTTCATTGTTAATGTATGACAAAATATATGTTAAGAACACAATATGTGAATGTATGGCAATATGTATGTATCACAATAAGTGAATGTATCACAATATGTGACTGTATGACATTGTTCGTCCAATGCATGATCACTTAAAATTCGAATACTATTCGGTTGTAGTTTTTCTCGCTAAATCAAGCTAATTCTAGATTTTTATTTTCAAGTATTGATATGCTTCACATGATTTTATACGGCTTAATTACTTTGATCATATTTATCATCTATTTCGCCTTAAAGTCTTGAAGACGACGCTGAAGCAATTCGTGTGCATTCAATTAGTCACCAAATGTTAAAACAGACATGGAAGTAATATTATCGAACTATTACAATTTTACGTTAGTCTATATCGTCACTAATAAACTAATAGTATAACGTTTATGATATATTATTATTATATTTGCTTGAAGAATTTAAAATAGAAACTGAACATTTACCTTTTAAAAATAATAATATATATGATTTAGTCATTTTGTTTAAAATGATTGTGCACGTCAGAATTCGTCAAACTGTCTCTAAATTACAATTTAGTAGTTCATGCATATCGCACAAAAATAGAAAAGAAAAGAAAAAGAAGATGCATTTAAAATTTATTTTAGTTTATAAATTAAAGAAATAAAAAAAACTGAGAGTTTTTATTTTAAATTAATTATTTTTCAGTTTGATTAAAATAAGTTTGTTAAAACATCTGCTCATAAAAAAATTTCATTTGCTTGATTTAAATATATATTTGTTAGATGAAAGCAGGAAAAAAATATTGAAGGATATGCAAAAATTATTCATAATCAACTATTTAAGTACAATCTATTATTATTTCAAACTACAATGTCTTGTCTTTATCATTGCTACGGTTTGGATATAGGATAGACAAAAACAATTAACAAAACCCAAGGTCTGTTTGAAGTTTTGATGCCACACCTACTAGCATACCATGCTAGATTTTAATCTGCCATGTAATGTGGTATTCATACGTTTTCAAGCGCAAACGCGTTCATACGTTTTTTTTTTTTTTTTTTTTTTTCCTTTTCTTCTTTCATTTTATATCAATAATAGTTCAGAGTACATGATAGGAGAAAAAAAAAAACAAATGACAAAATGCTTAGTTCGACTTTTGAAAGCAGTGACTCATAAATGAGTGATATATAAACAGTGACGCAACGATGTATTTCTTATAGTCCACCTTATTTTATCGTCATTTACTGAAAATATTATATTTTTTTGTTAAGGTTTTTAAATTTTTGTGAAAATTACATTTGAGAACAAACAGGACGTTAGAAAAATATATTATTAATTTTTTTATTTTATTTTATTGCAAGCGAGATGATAACTTTTTTTTTTTTTTTGTATTTTTGTATTTTTATTTCCACAAACAGATTGTTCCATTTTAAAATTTCACTAAACAAAATATATAAGATTGTTGCGGTAAATAATACATTGAAATGCACAAACTTGTTTGGATTAGCAAATATTTGTGAACACATATTATTAGACATGAATATCTAAATAAATCATAAAATAAACCCATCTGAAACATCATTTTGGTATTTACGTGTTAACGGTACCTTGGCGACAGACGTGGCGGTTTTTAAGTGTCGCCAGCTACTAAGGTTACCAAACCAATAGAATAGATTGGCGCCACTTAAAAACCGCCAAATCTGTAGCCTTATTAAATAAATGTAATCAGCTAATGTGACCATGCGTCCATTTTTGAAAAGAAACGTCCAATTTTTAGGTAGCTTAACTCGTTGTCCCTAACAACCCTTTCAGATGACGAAATATTACATTTTCAGAAGAGAGCAAACCATGGTAACAATTTTTTAGAAAGACGCTAAAAATATTAAAAAAATATTTCAATGGCAATGCTTAGTAATGGGGCAATTACGTCATGCAAATATGCGTAGTATGTGTAAGTCGGTGAGATGATAAGGTTGACAAAAGATTTGTTATTTATAATGTAAGTAGTAGCTTATTCTTAGTTACATTAGACAGCAAAAAGTGGCTGAAGGAATTATTGGAAAAACTTCAGATAAAAAAAAAAAAGAAACAGAATAGTGGATTATTTAAATCATTCTAATAATAATCATACTAATAATTTGAATTTATTGACATTTTTTATCTGCCCAGCTCAATTGGTAACGTAGAAAAGGTGTTTGCTTTTACATATAAGTTGTAGAGAGTGAAAAAACACAGATGAAGGTAGCAGTTCTTAAAACAGTATTAATTACCAAAGTAAATTATATAAGTCCTGTCAAATGTTTCATTCTTATTTTTATAATCCAAGATATTTAAGCAAGTATAATGCCAGATCAAGGTTTTTCGCATGCACATTTATGTTACTTTCAGTAAAAATAAAAACTATGAATAAAATTTTTTCTTGAATACAAAAACGCAAATTAAAGATGTCCCGTTTTGTAAAAAAATAATTTTTGCATTAGTAATAACTCGGATCAAATTCTGTATTTACTATATTGTAATATTTTTATTATAACGGGTGGGCTGAAAAGTTCGTAGGCGGACACATAGACACTAGTATTAAATCCATATGATTTTTAGTTAGCCCTAACCTTCAAAAGACACGTGTATAAATTTGACAGATGTTGCACTATTAGTATGTGAGTTATAGCATTTTTAGTGAAGCATCTTTTGTTAGTTTGAAAAAATGGATAAAAAGGAATTTCGTGTGTTAATAAAGCATTGCTTTTTGGCGACAAAAAATACTGTTGAAGCCAAGGCTTGGCTTGATAAACATTATTCGGACTTTGCACCAGGAAAATTCAACCGTAGAGAAGTGGTTTTGTAAAATTTAAACGTGGCGAAATGAGCCCCGAGGACGATGCACGCAATGGACGCCCCAAAGAAGCTGTTACCGACGAAAACATCAAAAAAAAAAAGTCCACAAAACAATTTCTGATAACCGTAAAGTGAAGTTGATTGAAATAGCTGGGACCCTAAAGATATCAAAGGAACGTGTTGTACATATCGTGAATGAATATTTGGATATACGAAAGCTCTGTTCAAAGTGGGTGCCGCGCGAGCTCACAATCGACCAAAAACAACAACGAATGGATGATTCTAAGCAGTGTTTGGAGCTGTTCAAACGTAATAAACCCGAATTTTTGCGTCGATATGTGACAATGGATGAAACATGGCTCCATCATTTCGCACCGGAGTCCAATCGGCAGTCAGCCGAGTGGACTGCACGTGATGAACACTAAAAATGCTATAACTCACATACTAATAGTGCAACAGCTGTCAAATTTATACAGGTGTCTTTTGAAGGTTAGGGCTAACTAAAAATCATATGGATTTAATACAAGTAGCGCCATCTATGTGTCCGCCTATGAAATTTTCCGCCCACCTGTTATATAAATAAATGTAATACATGTATGTTACTAAATTTTGAAAATTTTTGTGAGTGTGGCTTACAGGTAATTTACAGTGAATAAATGCGATCCACGCTCTTTACTAATCCGTGCATTCTTCCATAAAATTTAAAAAGTATATATATATATATATATATCATATTTCTAAAAAGCAATATTATTCTAATAAGTAAGTTCTGATAAACTCTGTATTTTCTTTTATGGTGAATGTGATAAATAGGCCTCCAATAGTTTTTAATTATTTTCGTTATAAAATACGTTAATTATACTTTTAATTCATAATTAATCGATTAATAACTAGAATAGCTTTACGTTATTTAAAACATAAAATGCACAGATATATTTATATTCCAAAAGAAATTAATATTTAACATCTTATAAATTATTGAAACCAAAATTCCGAAATAAAAATAAAAAGAAATATAAATACAAAAGCAATACAATGATCTTCGATAAATATGACAATTAATCACGATTTTAACATATGTTTAATATATAATATATATGATTTAAAACTAAACAAATTAAAAAAACTTTAAATTTCTTAAATCCAAAAAAATCAAAATATATCTTATAATGTTAAATTATGTATATTAAAAATGTGAGGATTTTAGTGTTTTTGTTTGTGTTCTTCCCCAGCATTCTTTTAAACATTTTTTTTTTTGGTTTTTATTTAATTAACGAAATAATCATGCCAGAGGACACATAGGTTTTAATAACAATGAATGAATTCACAGTCAAGCAATTATTATGAATAGTTTATATTCCAATATATTATGTTAATATTAATATTGCATAGTTTCTTACCATTTGCTCTTTTCACATAATAAATAAACATTTGAGTGGTAACATTTTCAATCACTTTTATCTACGTACTACTGACTGGTTTCTGTATAAGGCCTCTTTAGAATGCATGGAATGCACTATTTATTTCGCCTGCTTTATTATTCCATTCCATTCCGTTCTATTCCTCTGCATTGGAGAAGAACTATTTGCTTTCTTATTTTTGGTGCATCGATATCACCTATCAGCTGCTATGGCAATGCGTTTTCCATTACGAGTTAGAGATTCTTCTACTTACTAGCCAGGGTTTCCAATAGTAACAATGCGAGTTTCACTCAATCATTAATTTAGGGTATCGGCTCTTGGAAACAATTGCCTTTTTGGAGTCATGAACATTGCAAAAGAATATACAAATACATTAATAAATGTTAAAATCTTTTTATTTTATATTTATATACAATCTTTTATATCATTTTATGCATTTGGTTTCTTTAATTTCTTTATAAGATACGTATTATATATATTTGAAAATATTAATCAATAAATTTTTATATGAGTTGTATATGATCGGGGATTATTAAAAAAAAGTATTCCATTAGAAAATAAACATTTCCTGTTAGTGAAAAGAATAAATTAAAAAAAAAAATTTTTCAATTAATGCTATAGATTTAGTTTTTTATACTTTTATCTATTGGATAAAAATACATTTAAAATTTTTACATTAAAATATAATATTAAGTGTTACATAGAGTATTTTTTTTTTAAAAAGTAGAGTAGAGTACTTTTTTACGTGAGTATTTGGTAGTGGATTGGTTAATGTCCATTCAGTTTTTTTGGAGATATAAGATTTTTAAGGATCTTTGGTTTGCAGATCACCAAATCTCAAATCGTCAATTTTTTTTTTTTTTTTTTTTAATAATTTAAAACATCGTGTATACTACTGTGTCCAAAAGTAAGACCCATTTTCCATTTAAAATTCCCGCGGCTTATGGAATTTAATTTTTTTTTTTTTAGGTTGATGACAATGTCCTTCACGTCTATATGAAATTTGACGTCAAAATATTCATTAGTGTTTGAGTTACATTTGGCTTTGTGAGACGCTAAAACTGATTCCGGCGATTTTTGAAATTTCTGAATTAATTGCATTAAATTTTGTTTTCGGAAACGTATAGAATGTTTCAGAAGACATTCAGTGAGCATTCCTATATTGGAAAGAAATGTTTAGAAGTGGTATAAACAGTTCAAATGAGGCAGAAAAACGCGTTAAAGACAAAGAGCCCTCTGGTCGACCATCAATCTCAACAGACGAAGCTCACGTAATTTAAAGATTTGGTGATTTCAAACCGTCGATTTACAGTTAAAGACCTTGCTGATGATGAATTTCAAAAGGATCGGTCGATTCCATTTTGCGGCTCAAACGCGTCAAATCTCGATCTGTACCTAAAACACTGAATGCGCCAGGTCACACTGCATTGATTCTTCATGACTTTTGGTCAAAAATGAAACCCATATCGTTCCACAGCCGTATTCCCTCCGTGCGACTGCTGGCTATTCCGTAAACTCAAAAGACCACTTCAGGGACACCGTTTTGAGTCGATTGAAAAGATTCAACATGAATCGGCGTGCGCTTTGAACGCTGTCCCTGTCGATGACTTTTAGTATGCATTGAGGATTGGAAAAAAAGTTGGCATAAGTGCATTGTGTCAGCAGGGGAATACTTTAAAGGCTATTAAATAAATTTGGAAGAATAAATAAAGAGTTTTTGAAAAAAAAATTGGTCTTACTTTTGGGCACATTAGTATATAAATAATTTCCACACTGTTTAGGAATATTTGAATAACATTCAATTTGAAATTAATTCCATTCCAGAAAACATGCTGCTACGTGTTTTTGTGTTTGAGTTATTTATACAGTGTGCTTACATAAATAACCCCGTAGCGCTCAAGAATTTAAAGATAACATTCAGTTAGAATTTAATGCCCTTCTGAAAAATACACTGAAATGTGTTTTTGCCATAATGTACATCCGCTTTAAATTATGCAATCTGAATAGCAGCTCACATTTTAAACCTTTACTGTAATTTTATCTTCAGAATTAATTTTTCATCTTTCATCTCAAATGATTTGAATTATATATCCCTGCAATTAAAAATATGTGCTTTCTTTTATCACAGAAATTATTAAAAAATTCAACAGTATATCGACTTTTCTATTATATGGTAGTATGTTAAGTTTAGTTCTGTAAATGTCAGCAAAGTAAATTTATAATAGCTTAATAGTATTTTTGTATTGTTATCTTGAATAAAGTCTTGCATAGAATTTGCTACATTTTTCACACAGGAAGTTCTTTTGCTTACAACAGTCCCTCCAACTTTACTTAGTGCAATATTAAGAATTGATCTCTGGTTGCGTGACATGCTGCAGGTTAAATGAGTTGCGAGACCGTTGCTTCCGTAACATCATTCATTCCATTTGCATAACAGGTGTCTCTGTTCTCTTCCATTCGAAGTGAGATGTTGCCGCTCTGGTAAAATGAATTTACTGAAGCAGGTGACTTTGGAAGAATTTTAATTTTTAAATAGGTGATTGTTGTTGGCTAGAAAACAGTCGTAAAATAGCAACCAAAAAGTGCAATAATTTTTAACAAATTTGTCATTCATTATATTTTCGATTGAAAAAATAACTGTCAGTACTTATTTTGAATTTGAAACAATTTGCTCAAAATATCACATGCAAGAAAAAATATAAAAATAATAATGTCAAAACTTCCGCGCACTCGAAGTTACACGGTTTTTGGTATTTTAGTTTAGTTTTATAATTTATTAGTTTTATATTTTAGTTTTATATATAGTTTAAACATCGAAAAATAACTTTTAACATTACTTTGAATTTAGCTTGACATAATAAAAACTGAAACTCAACTTTTCTGAAATATAATTTTTTTATATTCATAAATTCATATTCACTCTTTGGTGTTAATTAATTCTTTATTCGAGGTATTGTTTTTAAAGTTTTATTTCCATCATATTTTTTTACTATAATTTTTTGGCTTTATTGGTCAAAATTTATTGCAATTTTATAGTGCAAGTAATTTATCTTTTCTATTAAAGGAAATATTGATTAACAATTAGAGTTCATAATTTCTAAATTCTCAAACGTTGTTTTATTTCTGTTTTATCAATAATTTTTTTTTTTTTTTTTATCACTTTCCGATTTTTCCCCCTTTTTAAACTGAGTAATAAATTTCATCTATTCTGCAGTGTTTTTATTGAAACTCTTCAAGGACATCAATATATTATTTTTTTCTTTATTCTGAAGTTTTGGTTTTCAGTTCTAATTTTTATGGAAGTAAAATTTAATTAAACAAAAATTACAGTCAGTCACAAATGTTTCAGAATAAATCTATCAAAGTGAGGAGATTTAAGAAATTACAAATATTTTAAAAAATAAATTTATTGCAACGTATATTTTATAAGTTAAATGATAATGTAAAAAAAAAAATAAATGATAAAAGTAATTTATCTCCCGAGAATATGAAAAATTGTAAAATTGAAATCACAAAAAAAATTTACATAACAGTAAGAGCTTTTTTGTAGAACATAACATGAATTCAGTCTTTTTAAAATTAAAACGGAAAAACATTGTTTTTCAGTATTTAAAAGGGAATATTTTAAATAATTTATGTTGTGAACGTGCCAGTTAAAATGACTCCAAGACAGGAAATTGATGTTGGCGTCCAGAATTGGATAACTAAATCAAGAATAAACCAAAAATCTTGAGCTGAAATATCAAAACCTATTCATAAAAGTAGGTTTGCTGCCCAAACTACTATAAGGAATTACGAAACAACTAGACCTATTTTTAGCAACCTTTTAGGCTAAGGATCTTTAATGATCGAGATACTCGAGCAGTGAGGAGGAAAATAGGGCTTAATCCGAAATTGTCCACTCTTCAATTAACGGGAATTTGTTGCCGAAACAACTTGTAAGAGTGTTAATGCGGAAATAAGTAGAAGAATCCTGCGATTTGAAGGATTATGTGAAGAAAACCACTAACATTTCTAATCAAACACCTGTGAAGGCAAGTCAAAGAATAGACTCTGATTAACTAATAAATATATACAAAATTTGGAAAAATTGGAAAGCTGTCCTCTTTTGCGATGAGAGGTAAAATTAATATTTTCGGAAGTAATGGACGTGACAAGATTTAGCGATGCAGAAACGTAGAATTGAAACTCATAAATATCATTCAACAGTGAAGCATCGTCTCTTAGAAGTCTTTTCGGCAGTCAATATCAGAAGTACTGTTGAATATTAAATTACATTGAAATTACGATAGAACATTTCTAATTCATGAAGATATAGCAAGATAATTTGCAGACATCTGCTGATAATTTACAGCTGGGAAGTAACTGCTCTTTTACATGACAACAATCCAAAACCAATTGTTACCTTACAAAGTCACTGCACAACTCTGTACCACTCCTCAGTTTCCTCAGTTGAACCTCATCGAACACGGATTATCTTGAAAGAAGAATTAGAAAATGTAGTGTGCAAAATGAATATTCCTTAAAAAATGCATTGTTATAAGAGTGGTCTGAAATTACGCCAGATAAATTAAAAATATTATTACCTCGATACCCAGAAAATTATTAATCATTATTGCTAGTTAACGATATAAAATTATTTTCAATTTCATAAGTTATGCTAATTTTTAATCTTCTTTGTAATATATATACACTTTGTGATGTGTGGTTTACGTAAATATAGGTGAATACAATTTGTATTTTTCAATATAAAAATATCGCTACCTTTATGTTTTTATAATCACGTATAACTTTTAAGTTTACATAATACTTTAAATCTTTTCAGTTTTTATAATTTCGACTGAGTTTGGAAATTGACTGTACATTTATTTATGTACAAAGTTCTGTTGCATCATACGCAAATTTGACAAGTAAGTTTCGAGCTCATCTATTTCCACTATACACCAACGTGGATAAAAATTGGAGTAATTCGTCCGCCATTAATGACTTTAAACAATCATTTCATTTTTGAATGTTTTCTTTTAAGCTAATAAATTGCATATTTTTATTTTTACAAAAAATTATTTCAAAAATCCACAGATTAATTATAATAAAAGAAAAAGTCCACTAAAACCAACTCAAATATTTTTTTGTATAATTTATATATATATTTGAATATGCATATGTTTCTTGCTGATGAGAATATGAGGATTCGGTTACCGTTTTGGGTCTGTGTTATATGTATTTTTAAAAAAGTATATTCAGTGGAAAATGAAAAAGAATATCTTGATTGGTCGTTGTTCTTTTAGATCATTCCCACATATAATACATGAATGACAGGAATATAGCCTTTAAAATAGTTTGAGTTAAAATTAATAGTAAAACTCTTTTATTAGTTATAATACTGTAATAGTATTATTGAAGTTTTACGTATATAATATTTTATGCATATAATATATAGTAATAAAAGATAAAATAAAAATAGTGAATAGCATATCAAATAAACACAAATAAAAAAAATGCACAGAGACTGGCTAAAGTATCAAACATATTCAAGAAATCATCTAAGAGGAAAAACAATTTTATTACCCTAAATATAGATTTATCAGGGAATGCGATTATCAGAATAGAGTCGATTATTTTTATACCTATGAAGACTAAATCCAAATCAAACTTATGGATTTTGAATAGATTCTCCCCAAATATTATTAAATGTTTTCCACGTGTCAGTGTATTTGATGAAGGACATTTATTTTTTTATAATGGTATAGGTTGATTTTATTTATGTCCCATACAAACTTATCTTTAGATTATACTGTAAGGAAAATTATTTTGGAAAATAATGTATTTAATAATAATTATATATATACTTTAAGTTACGAATAAAAATCATTCTACAGTAAAATATAATAATAATTAATAAGATACATAAATATGTTTTTCTGAAATTACTTTTAATCCATTCGAATTTTTTAATACTTCTCAAGGAAGCAACACAAACAACTTGTAAATTCCTCCACCACCTGTGAGAAGCAACATCTTGAAAATATTTCCTTTCCAACCAAGCCACTAACTTTAACGGCCAGGTAATAACTCTCGGTAAAGATAATCATCGTGCCGAAGTTACTATTAAAGTACTTAACGCTTATTTATTCTCTTAAAAAGCAAAGTCAATTAGTTTCTTTAATAGTGCATATTAGTTATTGTTTTATCTTCAGTAAATAATTTTTAGTTGCATTTTGTTTCGACGCGCAAATTTAATTTGTAGATTGAGTAAGGCAATATTACATTGATATTATAATATCATAGTTGAATTTTAGGTATTTAAAAGTGTTTTGTATGTCAAGTAACTTTTTTTTTTTTTTTTTTTTTTTTTTTTTGTAAAAACGAGAACATATAGATCTCGAAATTTCATTATCTTTTTTTGTAAATTTTTAATTAATGAGTATCTTATTCATTGAAATGGTTTTTTCATCGATTGGACATTTTTCAATCAAAGTAATTTGTTTGACCATACTTTTTCTTACCTGATAAAAACAATTTCTATAGCGGACATAATGATATAATCCGCAACAATTTTCATATTAAAACTACTTAAGTGAGAAAGCCACTGTTGTATCATTATTTATTTTTTTTCAAATTATGAATTTGAACAAGTTATTGCATTTCAGGCAAATCCGATATTTTCAAAATATACTATCGAGTAACTATTATCAATAACTTTTAAAAAACAATGTTCTAAGTAATTGCAATTTTTTTGTTTTTCCTAACTTTTTGTAAACCAGTGTAAAACAATGTTAAAAGCATAGTACCATTTAATTCAGTATTGGAAAGAGTTTTAGAGGTGGGAACATAATTTTTTTTTTGGAAGGGAGGGGAGTCAAGAGATATAACCCCCCAAAAATTTTTAATTATGCACACTTTTTAAGAACTTTTATTTATTTATTATTTTTTTAATTTTTACTTGTAAAATATAATACAAAAATTAATACTTTCTTTCAAAACATACCTGTTTTCGAAGAAATAACCATCATCTTAAGAACCCTGGAGGGAGGATCCGGAATGCTACTCAGATTCCCATGGAGGACAGAGTCCAGAATGCTGTCCTGCGAATCGGCCATCGCTGTTTCTCGCTGTGGAAGATACTCAGAAGCTGATATCTCTAAATGGATCTTTGAATCCAAATCATTTCTCTACAAAAGAAAAAAACAAATGTAAAGTTTTCAAAGGACATGTATAAAACATAGATTATAAAGTTTTATTGAATATAAAATTAAAACAATTTTTTTAATAATCTGAGAACATTAACAATTTTCAGTCATTGGCCACGAATTCTAAAAACTTGTTGAATTTTTCGCGATTCCCTCATAACATCAAACTGTATCCTTGGTGACTCCAAATTTGAATGAACATTCTGAGAAGAGTATTCTGTAGGTCTTTTTTCATTTTAGAATACACTTGAAGAATTTTCCTACCAATAAATTCAATATTCTCCTGTAGATACAAGCATGGATAGAAACAGCATAACAATGGCAAGTAATCTTAAGTTTGCACAGGAATAGATATCTTCTTTTCCAAATGCTTTGTACTTCACCTGAAATTATTCAGATCAAGTACAAAGTGTAGTGGTTGTTACAGATTCGATATTTTGCTTTTTTTTTTTCTCCAGGAAATCAATAGATCAAAAGATAAGCAATATTTTATTCGATAGATAAGCATTAAAATAAGCGTTGTTTTATTCAATAGATAAGCATTATAAATAAAAATATATTGTAGCGGATATAAATCAAGATCAGTTTGTACAAAAGAATAAAAAAAAATTGGTGATGAGATTTATTTGGACATCATTTTAAACAGTTTTAAATTAGTAATTTTTAACTTATAAACGTTGTAATAATTTTAATCAAAGATTAACGTAGAAATACGGAGAATAATCAGAATATTTTAATAAAATAATAATACTTAATTAGCAATCATCAAAAATAAAAATGATGTATAATGTAAACTTGTATAATCATTTGCTTGAAAATTAAAAATAAATAATTAGAATGTATAACAAGATTAATATCTTTCGTGACATTTGAACTTTTTCATTTTTCTTCTAATTTTCAATTATATTGTTTGCAACATAATTAAATATAAATTTTTATATCATAAAATAAGTTAGCATAAACAAAACCATTAAAAACAAATTACAGCATAACTAAAAACAATTTTATAACTTCTCATAAAGTTTTATGACTCTTACAAGAAATTTGTACTTTCAGTGGATGTCACAAATATCATAAATGAATATAAAATCTCTTTATCATGTTAATTTACATTCAAATGGACATGAATGTTTATCTTGAATATAAAATATTTCAGGAATATTTTTTACGACCATGTTTTTAGTTAGTTTCCACAAAATAGAGCATATATATGCTACATTTATGGAAAGATCTGTAGTTAGTGAAAAATAATACATTTTCTTGTTAATATTTTTCAGTCGGTTTTAGTTTATTATGTTACCTATAACTTTTTTTGTTATAAATCAAAAGCAATTTCGTTACACTTTTGACATTTATTAGTTCAGATGAAAAGAAATGCACGTAATATTCAATTTTTTAGTTTGGGAAATTTTGCAACAAATAATATCCAGCTAAGCCTCTAAGCCTATCTTAAAATAGAATATATAGTTTTTATATTCGAAAAATACTTTGTAATGTTTCAACTATAATCTAACAAAATATTATATAGAATATATTAAATTCATTTTGTGCCATTTCAACACGACCGAATTACTTTCAAATCGTGACAGTTGAGTATGTTATTATAAATGTAAAAATGCATGTGAAGTTTTCATAACAACATTAAGCACTGAATACTTTTATGGTTGTGACAGAAACTAAGACAAAAATTGAATTCGTAAATCATATTGAAATTTATTTTTTTTTTTTATCTAGCTGAAAATGTAACAATATTTGAAAATTGTAAAAGTATGCATTAGAAAAAGAAAACCAAATAATCTTAAAGGTAATATCTGCTTTCAAAGTTAGGTTAAAATATTTTCTAGGATTGCAGTTGAAAAAGAGGTTAAATATTTACCTTAGTGCATTTGAACGTAACAATGTAAACTTTATCTTATTGAATGTAAATACCCAATAATTAATAAGCTGCTTGACTTATGGCCCATTTGTAATATGTTCACATAAAATACAGAAAGGTTCAGGTTTGAATTCGCTGGCTATGTCCTTTAAAAGTCGCTACTACCAGAAACGATGAGATTCGATCTGTAATATGCCTGTTGGGAGAGGGGGCGTTGTATTTTCTCTATAGAGCACTCAAATGTGGGGAAGCTGTCCATAAAATCTTTCCGGAAGCAATGTCCTCCCACATTGCCCGTTTGTGGGCTGTCCATGACATAGATAACTGGAACACTTCCTAACGATGTTCAATAAAAAATGGTAATAATCGAAGCCAGGATTGAAGATGATTGTAGGTTGAATCGACTGGATACATGTTTTTGCGTTATTGATTTCAGAAATGAACAGATTTTAATGATGATCGTGTTAGCCTTTTAAATGTCTTGTATTGATAGTAAACTACCTTCAGAGAACTTTCCGAGTTTTCCCTGATCACGTTTTTACATCTGGAATGTGATATTTTCTTTCTACCTATCGGGTATATATAATTTGATGACAAGAATGTTAATGTACAAAAAAAAAAATACATTCGCGTTAATATAAGAGTATTGAAAATATGCAGCGCAACATCAATTTATAAAACTATATATCTATAATTATAACAAAGTATAAAATCTTCCCCATAATGAATGCCTTATTGAAATTCGCGTAATGATATATTATAAATCCATAGATCTATAGATAACAATCTATTGATATGAACTATAGATCTATAGATAATAATCTACTGATATAAACCATATATCAAGAAATATAACATGGTATGACATCTTCCCCATAATTAATGCGTTAATGAAATTCGCAGAATGATATATTATAATTAAAAATATTCAATTTAACCACCACCACAACACGAACCAGATATTTTCTATATCCTAACGAACTCCCCGAAGCAGTAGACTTCATCATGAAGATGACAGGTATGGGCAATTTAAATCAGAAAGCGATTCCATTTCTGTGCTGTCAGAATCAGACGATTGATGATCGCAGTGCCATAATTAAAACTTGCAATACCAGGCTGCAGTCAATTTCCACGGCAGACGGAATTTCTCAGCTATTGGAACAGCATTCGTGGAAATATGCGGAGGATGCTGCCATAATTTTAAACCGTGCAATAATGAATGACATTTATTGCGCCTATTCGAACAACATCTCTCAAATTCTCTAATTTAGTGGATTCCTTCAAATAACATCCATGTATCAAGTAGTTTGTAGCTTCATTAAAAAAGTATCATTTGATCTCTTTTTTTACATAAAAAGGAGCTTTAGATACAATTCTCTTTGAAAAATGGAAATTAAAAAAAAATCAGTACAATTTATGATATATTTATTCTTTCACTTATTTTAACGTAATGTCAAATTAATTTGTGCGTATTATTGCCCGTGATAGTAGACACCAATTCATTTTACTCTGAAGAAGAATTTTTGCGATGTTAACCTCATCAATTTTATATTTATATATGCATATAAAAACCTAAACACACTGCATTTATGTCGCATTTTACATATAAAAGTGATTTTCGCATTTTACATATAAAAAGTGATTTTCGCATTTTACATATAAAAGTGATTTTCGCATTTTACATATAAAAGTGATTTTCGCATTTTACATATAAAAGTGATTTTCGCATTTTACATATAAAAGCATGCTTATACAGTACATTTACACACATTAATTTGATGTTTACAAATGGCAAATTTTACAACTGAAGTCATAAGCCACTATGCTTTGCATATGTAGTACATGATATCAGGGTACATTGCAATAAATTTTTCCTGTGGAATTTGTAATGAGCCGTTTAGTGTAGGTCACACTTCTATGGAAAGACTTTCAATCGCACAATCCCAAATGTTTATTTGGCCCATCCAGCACAGAACACGGAAGCTTTCAGTTCGGTATCGTTGACTGAGTTTTAAATAACAAATTCTAGTTCAAAAGACTAGCTAGTTATTCATTCAGTAACTTTACATATACTCTAAGACAGAAACCTCATACATATATATATATATATATATATATATATATATATATATATATATATATATATATATATATATACATATTGAAAAAGAAGTGATAAAAATTTCCCAGAAAATTGAATAATTTATATAGGAAATACAACTACATATATCAGACCCATGAATAAATGATTGACTTTCTCCTGTCACTTATGCAGATTGTTCTAGCTTAGGATCAATTCGAAAAGGTGCCAAAAATTAGGAGATCTTGGCGCTGTTGCAGTCTTTGACCTTTACCACTTCCTTTTCTAACAGACCATAAACGCACATTTTTTTGTGTGATCTAGCAATCTAACTGGCCATGGAAGTGTTTTTTAAGTGAATCTGATTGCCATAAAGTGTAAATGATTTATTATTTTACAGAAATTTAAACTTAGAATGCCGGAAAAGAGATGGCAAAAAAAGTGGTAGATAATCACACAGATATAAAATGACAATAAAAGAATCCTACTATTAAATAAGATAACTCAGACCATAATTTGCCGTTACTAGCTGTGGGATTTTACAGCATTTGAATATTATTTCCCGGTAGTAGGTGATTGATTCTATTTAGGACTCATCATTGAAAGCCATTCTTCTCCTCCAAACTCATCACTTGAAATAACAATCACTGAAACGAATTTACTTTAGTCCGTCAGATTGAGGTCGAAGGGTCTTATCTTAGCACACAGGCGTTTTACCGGTGATCACAGGTTAGAGGTTGACTGCGCAACAAGCATTGTGGAGCTCCAACCAAATCCTCTTTTGTCACCAGTCATTAGTTCTTGTAGTCACTGATATGTCAATTACAAGCCGGATAATTTACAACATCGAATCAGATACTATGGGAGTCTCTGTCTTAATTCTGTCGTCTCTCTAAATCGACCACTGCCTTCTGGACTCCGTGTTTTGTCTTAGTTTAACCCTTTGCATTCACTTTATTGAGTGACAACTTTAATTCTAGCTAAATAATCTCCGAATCGATAAGTGATTCCTTTAATTAAATTGCATTTTTTTTCGGAAACTATAATATGCTATATACAAACCTATATCCAAGGCTTTGATACAACAAAATGTAAGCAGATTGAATCCAATTGATGTACCTGAATTGTTATTTTCTTCTCTTTTACACATAATTCTGGAATTTATTTGCGTAATGGATGCTAATATGATTCATTATTATAATTATAATTTTAATTATTGCCAGCTATAATGCATGTTGGATTAAAAATCAAATACATACGAAATTTCATTACAATTGGATCGTCCGTTTTAGAGCATCGTTTAATCTGAGAATTTATATTGTATTAACATGAAGATAATGCCATGAAGACATCGAGATTGCATTATTGCAACAAATTGAATGTAAAAATTATGAGGTTATAATGATTGATATATACAATAATAAAGTAAATTATATTAATATGATTATAAGCTTACTGTTACACGTAAAAATCATTATACAGTATGTATTTAATGAATAGTTCAAATTAACTTATTTATTTATCAGTTAATTATGCACTGTTAATGTAAAATGCAGAATATTTTTAATTGGGCAAAAAAAAAAAAATGATTAAATTTGAAATTTTGGCGATAAAAGAGGTGAACTTTGAAAAGTTTCCAGTAAAAATATTTAATAATAAAAACTAGTAATGCAAAAGTTTTTTTAATAATTTCTCAAAATATTAGGGGATAACTTACATTTTTTAACGAAAAAATAGCCTAGTAAATTACTTATAATAATAAAGTACAAATACACTGACTACCAATAAGTATTTGGACACCTATGAAAATTACGATATCTGCGGTCCTGAGGTACGTCACGGATGACACTCCGGTATATAACGTGTAGGAAACAGCATCGGCATTAGTCGCATGCAAGATACCGCGCAGTTCGAGCTCTCTGATTTCGAGAAAGGTATAATTATCGGGTATCACAAATGTGGCCGATCCTCAAAGGACATATCTAGAGATCTGAAGTACCCAAAATCGACAGTGGCCTATGTGATTAAGAAGTGGAAGGTGAGCGGTGATTGTCGGAATGTGCCCCGAGTCGGCAGACCAACGAAACTGGAAGATGGAGACCGACGAGTGCTCACCAGAGAAATTCGGAAGAACAGCACCCAACCGATGGCCCTCATCCGTGAGGGCCTGAATGGCCGAGTGGCTAGCGCTCTGGCGCTCGGTACCACAGGTTTCGGGTTCGAGTCCCGGCGGTGCCATGGATGTTTGTAGTGGTTCGGAATCCACTTTAAACTGTAGGTCCCGGTCTGTTTAGCCTAAAGTGTGCACAAGATGACCGTAGAGCGACAAACAAACCAAACCAAACAAACCTCATCCGTGAGGAGTTTCAACAGGCATCCGGGAGAATTGTTTCAATGAATACCATCCGTAAGGAAGCTCATCTGCATGGTTTTCATGGTCGTGCTGCTGCCCATAAGCCTTTAATCACAAAGTCCAACCGCGCTGCTCGGTTAATGTGGGGCAAAGCACATCGAAATTGGCCTGTAGATCAGTGGAAACGGATTCTTTGGAGTGACTAATCAAGGTTCACCCTTTACCGTTCGGATGGCAGGGTCTGGCGTCTGCCTGGAGAACGACTCCTGCCAGAATGCATTGTACCAACACTCAAGTTCGGCGGAGGTGGAATTATGGTCTGGGGATGTTTCTCCTGGTATGGACTGGGACCCTTGGTCCCCATTCATGGTAAGCTCAACGCCGATGCCTACTGCACTATTTTTGATGACAATGTGCTTCCTACGTTGTGGCAGTTTTACGGGATGGACCCCTGTTACTTTCAGGACGACAATGCCAGTTGTCGTATTTCGACGTTAACCAAGGCTTGGTATGGTGCCAATGGAGTTCATCGAATGGACTGGCCTGCCCAGAGCCCAGATCTCAACCCTATCGAGAACCTCTGGGACGCGTTGCATCGCCGAATTCAGGGGTGCACTACCCGTCCAAAATCGGTGAAGGAACTTCTATGTCTTCTCCAAGCCGAGTGGAAGAAAATACCACTAGCTGTCATACAAAGACTTGTGGAAAGTATGCCCCGGAGGGTTCACGCTGTAATTGCCTCTCGTGGAGGCTCTACCAACTATTGATTTTGAATACAGTTCGTTTTTCTTTTCTATCACAGGTGTCCAAATACTTATTGGTAGTCAGTGTATAGAGTCATTGACTGAATCACGTTCTTCTTTCAACTGCCAAACAACTTAACCTGAGGTTATTCGTCTCAAAAGAGATATATCAGTTTCAGCGTTGCATATGGTGACCAGCATAGGGACTTAGGTTTGCTCACCCATTCCTTTAACATAATAATTGTGAATGAGCATCCAAAGAATGGCATCTGGGAGGCTCACTATTGATAATATCGATAACATCTTAGAAATTCCCACTGATCTCCAGGAAAGAACTATTGAAACTAGGATTTATTGAGCCTTTCATAGCAGAATCATGAAAAGTTTTGGTTGGGTTTGATCTATCATATTTAGAACTAACAACCCAAATATGGAAATCAAACCCTCAATCAACATCGACATGCTTTATATATAAAACATTTTTAAAGTTTTAAAGTGGTATATAAATTCAAATAAGCATTCCGTATAGATCTGGCATTTTCAATAAGTAAGATATTTTTATAATAAAGGAGACAATAATAATAATCTTCAATATATAAGACAATTCATAAGAGATATGTTTTACTTGGCGAAACCAACTTGTATGGCTTTAATCAACTATTTTATATACCATACAATGACGTAAGAAATCTTATACCTCTCCCAATATCGCATGCACGTCATAAATATGCATAGAGCCATCGAATATATGTATGACGTATGAAATATGCATTACGTCATTTAGTTCCAGTATTCAAAAATTCTTTATTTAAATGAAAGTAAACTACTCTTAAAGGCCGCAATTGACGTCAAACTTAATATAAATCACAAATCAAATCGTAAACTATTTCCCATTAAATCTTTTTTAGATGGTTGGGACACTTTGAAATATCAGCTTTTTTTTTTTTCTTCTTCAAAAATCGCTTCTCGGGAAAAAATGGCTGAAAAATATTTTCAAATTTGATTAACTCTCTAATGTCGAGCATTGGAATGCATCCTTTTATTATTAGAAAAACAAGAATAAAAAAGCAGAAATCTCTCCAGAAGTACTGCCTTATTAAAGATCTCGTCTAAGTGAAATGTCAAAGGATCTCCTTTATTTGTGGGTTTGTGAAAAGAAAGGATAAAAGAATGTTTTTATGGAAGCTTAGATTTCTTTCTTTAAAAAAAACAATTATTGAAATGTCAAGGTGATCGCTTTATCTGAAAATCAAAACATAATTCTTAAAAGAAATTCTAACTATTTGAAAGCGTATCTCAGCAAACAAGAAACAATTCATCTGCAATGGAAAATCATTTGAAAAGTCAAACAGCCTAAAAAATATGTGTTAATTTTATTTTCTTCAATTCATTATTTTTCATCTGATGTATAGCCGAAATCTCGAAACAATTAAAATTAATTCTTTTAAAATTAAATAATGTTTTGTCATTTTTGCTAGGTACGAAACAGAAATGACATTCATATTTGATAAATTCATATTTTTCATGAAATGCTTTTACAGTTTGCTTTTTATTCCATTTATATATTTTTTTAAAATTGGATTGAATGTATTTATTGATTATATGCCCGATATTTATTTAATACTGCCTTCCGCATATCATGTTTATTAATTAAAAAAAAATTATATTATAGATAGTACAAATGGTTTACAGTGACATGCACAGCTTTTAGTATTTTTTGTATGTCAATTAGGTACCAAGTTTCTAGTAATATTGGACGTGTACGTTATTTTGCATAAATTTGTTTGAATATTTCCCTTATAAGATTAACGAGATTAGTTCCTGGATGGCTATAAAATTAACGTATAAAAGGATTAATTATTTATAATTTATTAATATTATTCCATCATATGACAAGTAAAAAAACAAAAAAACCAAATTCTTTCTTTCTTCCTTTTTTTCTTTTTCTTAACTATGCAGGAATGACAGCACTTGCATTCCGGAAATAGACACATATAACATTTTAACCATAATATGATACTAGGTAATTAAGAACAAATTACTGAATATTATGAATTATGATGTCAAGACATCAATTTGTCGATTTGATTAATTGATTGATTTCGTGGGAGGGAATGGACAGGAGGGTACGACTTTAAATTCTCTTGCTGCATCTGTTACAGTAACCGATTTCAGCAATGAAGGAGAGTCGATGCTGAATGTGACAGCATGTGCATGCGTTTCACATCGCCAGTGAAACTTCCCAGTGAAAGTATTCTGTCTTTTCTCCCATATGGAACATTTGCCATCAGAAGTCGTTCCGGAAGTTGTTCCAAGTATATATAAGTAGAACAGGAAAAATTTTTTTTTATTTTACTTCCATTTATGAAATTCAATTTATATCGAAGAACACATATGATTTACACTTATAAAATCAAATTTAAACAAATACTTTCAATAAGTAATTGAGTCTTCTAAAAATTTTAAGTAATAAAGTGTGAACAAACTATTAAATAAAAAAATGTTAAGTAACGAAGTATTATATTTTCTCCATTTCAAAAGTTCTACTGCGCAAATACCTTGAGCTTTTGTCCATTCTCTAACAGCAGTTGCTGAACCATGTTAGATTCAAAGAGTAATTGCCGGTAGGCCTGGTTAAATTCATATTATGTTAGATTAAAAGTTGAAAACGAGAATAGCTGCCATGGGCATTTTCAATCAATAATATGTGATATATATAAATGAGATTTACAGAACTCATATATAAACTTTTTAGAATCCAGGCTTCAGGAGAGACTTCAAGCATACAAATTGAATACATTTATAATTGGATGATAACAAAACAAAATTTTTAATACAGTCATACAATATTTACATATTAAAAATGGGCATACAATATTCAATAATGTTTTTATATCTGGATTTTGTAATGTGCAAGCATTACGCATATATTACTTTGATAATATTATCTAAAGTAGCAATCTCCATCAAGAGTTTGAGCTATTTTTTTTTTTTTCATGTCGCACAAAATGCCATACAATGATGAATATTAATCTGCAAACTACATGTCTCTCCGACTCAAAGGCATTTTTTTATCGCATTTTACTTTTCCACAGAATTTTTGAAACACTCTGAATAATATGCAATACAATTTACGTCCTCTCTCCTTTCCTTACAAATGCGAGCAAGTGTTGTTGACATTATTTTAGTTCCAAACTAATTTCGTCTGAAACAATGCCATGAGCAATACATCACGAAAATTGTTGTTCCAGTAAAATAATCAGTCATCCAATACCTGGTACTCATCTTATGTAGCCTGCAGCCCTTTTACGAAATAAATTACGCAGATTCGCCAGAAATCAATATGCTTAAAGCAAAAAGACAACACCTTTCAGACTTTGATGATACATGACTCTATCCCAGGTGTAATGGAAAAATAAATTCAAAATATTATAAATCATACATAATAATTTGATTGCAAATTGGTAAATGGCACACAAGGGTGTAAAATGTCAACAATTAATAAAATATACTTTTGCTGTATGTTTTAAAGTGACAATATACCAATGTCTTGTGTGAAACTATATTTTACATATCCTATATTTTAGAAGAGTCTCAGAAGAAAATGTTGAATAGATATACAATCAGCTAATTAATTTTATAACAACGATTCTCCCCTGTTTTGATAGAATTTCTTCCCTTTAAAATTTTTAGGTGTTTCAAGGAACATTTCAAATACTATATAAATTATATTAATTTGTCGATTATAGATAGGATTAAATATGTGTATTAATTAAGATAACTGAACAGCACCATTAATATAAGAAAAGTTCACCAAGAAAAAAATTGGGAAATGTCATCAATTTCCAATAATTCAATATATCAACTGCTTTAGGAGAATTAAAAACCACATTTTGAGAGCCACTTCATTATAACAATCTTTTAAATATATATATTTTTAATAAATATTTAAAAATTTATATATAGAATTTTTATTTTTAATATATATTTTTTAATATTTCTTGTAGTTGTAGTGTTGGTTACAAGTGAGTTATCCCATGTTATATCACTGTTATTACAAAGGCTTATCAATTGTCGTTAAAAAAACTAATATTTTTTTCTTATTTTTCTTTATGCACGTAATTAAAACACACACGTAATCAGCACATTTACGAGTGAGTTCTCCTAAATTACATTATTATTAATACAAATGCAACCAAATGTCTTTAAAGACAAAATCTTATTTCTTTTAATATATGTGCATTGTTACATGCTGAATACTATAAGTATGTTTCATCATCAGTGAAAGTTTTCCAATGAAAAGACTATGAAAATTGAAATTCATAAGTAGGTTTAAACGTTTTCTGATGAACGCATAATTGGCTGTCTCGCAGTCTTAAATGTTTAAAAATGTGGAATGTTCTATTACAAATTAAGCAAATCGCTTTCGGTAAATTAACTAAATAAATGCTGACACAAACTCCTAAATAAATCTGCTTGTAAATTAAAAGCTTTGCTGCAATTCATTAAATATTATGGTCGCATAAGGCGTCGTAATTGATTCTGTGGTTTATGGCGAAGAGATATCTTTAGGGGCAGCAACTGTACTATTGCTATTTTCCGTAAATCTCTTTGGGAGCGATAAAGGCTAAATGTCCGCTCTAATCCCTCCTTCCAAGATCGTTGGTAGAATGCTCCGGAACCACAGAGATAACGAGTTTATACTCCAGGGAACAATAAAATGCTATTATGAGTGGGATCACTTCAGCAAAAATAGATTTGTATTTGATGTGCTAAATTTTGTTTATTTATACAAACAATATTCAGAGTAATTACAGAAGTATAACAGCGTTATAAAATTGTACTCAGCGATTAATTAATATCAGGTAATTAATAAATAATAGTCTCATCTTAATTTGTTATATTTTTGATAATTTAACAATGTTGAATGCAATTAAAAACATCGAAGTTTTGCACGGAATGTGCACGGAGTTAATTTGGAAACGTTGAAAAGATGGAATATTGTTCCATCACTATATTGTTCCAATGGTGACAAAAATTTCACCGTTATATATATGTGACTTCAAACATACCTTTTTTTCTAATGATAATGTTGTGTCCAATATCACTGGCTTCTAGAATGGCAGATTTTCAATAGATTCAGATTAATCCTAGGATATTAATCCTCTTGGTCTTGCAGAAGTCAAAATGTTCGACCAAAATTTTGAACGGACACTCTTCAGCAATTGTATCTCAAAGGCTCTCTTCATCTTTCCAGCCGCCTGCTGGCTAGCTCTCTGTCCTTTGATAAACCAGGCTTCACGATCCAATCCTGGCGGTGGCATGGATGTTTGTTAGTGGTTCAGAATCCACTTTAAACTGTAGGTTCCGGTCTGTTTAGCCCTCGTGTTCACAAGATGACCGTAAAGCGACCAACCAAATCCGACCTCCTCATCTTTCCTTCCTTCTCGAGCCCAATAGAAGGACTTCCGGGCTTATTGATTTATAGTACCCATCTATTTCTTAAATAAAGAAAATTTCAATTCGATTTTATTATTCCGGTTTCGAACCTAGCTAATCTAGTTCGAAACGCAGCTCGCTATCTATCAGGTCACTCTAAGACAAAACAGTATAGTAATTTTATAAGGTTATTTTTATCATCAGGTTGTTTTTATTGTCATCATACTTAATTTCCCCCATAACATCGTAATATATAATTGCCAGAAAGAGTCTTTAAGATACATGCCCATAATTTGCATAGAGAGCATGCATTGGCAATAGAGAGTCCCCTGATATCTGGACTGTCGAAGAGAGATATTCACCATGAAATATACTAATCAACGAATTCTTCTAAAAGAAGTAATTGGAAGACATCCGCAAGCGGCAAATCGAAATTTCATAAATATATCATTATAATTTCATATCATTATAATCATTATAATTGTGAATTAAAAGAGAGTTTTTGCATACCGTACTTTAAAAAAATACAGTATTTTTTTTCTACCTGGCACGCATGCTCATAGGAAACATTATTACAGATACACATGCGCAATTTCCTATGATCATGCGCGCTAGGGAGAAAAAATACCGTATTTTTAAAGTACGGTATGCAAAAACTCTCTAATGTATTTACAATTTACGTTAAATAGGTGCAATAACTTTCTTAAAATTTATTACAATAATATTTCATATTATAAAGATTGTGACTCAAGAAAGTCAATTTGCACAAATTTCCTTAAGATTAAATATTCCACAGACTGTCAATGGTCCCAAATCTAATTTAAGCGACGTCATCCCCTTCACTTGACTTCGGGAGCCAATCAGAATGATCCATTCGGCGGAATGAAGTGTCAAGGAATAATTGGATCTCTAGAACGTAATATAACCGAATTCCATAATTATAGCATTCGTTGTGCTTCCATAATCATTGTTTACTTTCCGTCAAGACCCATAAAGATTCAGAAGAATTGTTTCACCCAATTGCAATAGAGGTGCGTTACTTGAAGGTTAGGATAGGGATATAAACATAATTCTTGTCCCCATAGTGTTCTCTACAGAATTCAAATAGAGATTCCAGACAGTAACCAGACTCAATCTCTTATATAACTTTATTATTATATTATATAACATTATCATTATATAACTTTTACGATTTTATAATGATATTTGTAACTTGTTTAATTTGTAACAGTTCATGTATTCAACATTTATTAAGGTCAATTTGGATAGCCACATCTCAAAGGCGAATTACATCAAATATAAAAAAGAAGACATTAAATATAAATAATACAATATAAAATATAGTACAATAGTATACAATATAGTATATACAATAATAGTATTGTATAGTACAATAGTATACAATATAGTACAATATAAATATAAAACCGTTTAAAAATAACAATATGTTCCTGATACGAATAACATTTATATTATGCATGGTATGAAAATAGTCATAATAGTTTGGCTAATTAACATAACTTCTCTTTTTATATAATTGATTTTAACATATTTTTTACCAGTCTAATTTGTTAATCCTGTTAAAAATATTACAACATCTATAAAAGCTTTTTATGAATCGTTATTATACAAAAATGAGTTACATTATGATAGTTTTTTGCATTTAAATATTTTTTAATTGAACGTTGTATACGCATAAGAATTTTGACCTAATTTTATTCACTTATTAATTTCATTTTTAAAGTATATTATTATTATTATTAAAATTACGTAAATTATTTTGTATTTCAGTTTATTATGTCATAGTTAATTTCATCGTAAAGTAACATATTTAAGCAACCTTGAACTTGTATGTTGGTTATGATACGTTAACTAAACGTATCAATAACTAATTTCAAATTGATGAAATTTAAATTATTTAACAAAAGAATGTTTTAATTTTTAATAAAAGAAAGCTATCATATTAACTACACTGTCGACAACGACAGATCATTTTTTTCATTTTTTGAGACTTCTTTATACACTGGTATACACTTAAAGAAATCTTTAACACCATACAATTAAGGGGTATTAAATTTTTTAAAGAAAAAAAAACTACAAATTCTAATAGATTTAATAATGAACGATTTAACAGTGCACATGCTAATAAAGATATTAATAATGCACAAAACTTAACAAAATTAAAATTAATGACTCATAAACAGACTCATTTGAATATACAGAAAACATAGATTACTAAAATAAAACTATAATATGAGGATTTGGTATTTGTATAGATATAGATATAGTGTGGTATAGATAAGCAAAACCATTATGAGATTTTGAAGAAATATTTTTCTGAAATATTAGTAAGTTTATGTCCTCTTCTCATTACATTGCATAAATATCAACGATCACGCCTTTCTAGATCATCCAGGATATTTGAAGCAAGTTTTGCTATGTTTCAATCTTCTGACCATTGTCTGATTTGATATTTTGGTTTCCAAACGCCAAAACTAGGTCTCTTTTGTTAAGTGGGGAGGGAATGGTAGCTAACATTCTACCGTGCGCCTTTCGAATTGCCTTCCTTAACATCTTAATGCAAGACGGAATTCGCCTGAGTATGTAGGCAAATCTGTTAGATATATGTCATCACTTTCCAGAAAATCAACGTCACACCAGCAAGAGGACAGGGAATTCGCAAAGAAAACGAATTTCCAATGGCACCTCGACAAATAAAATACATGAGGCAGTACAATATTAGAGCATTACTTGTTTACTTTTCCCAAGATGTAAATCTTCATTCTTCGGTTAAAAATTACGTTTGCTTAGGCAATCACATTTGCAATAATTTACTTTGACAGTTTTGGCTTCATGCCAAATGTACCGATGCCTTGAGTTAGACGAAGACAAAAGATGAAGAAAAGAAACATGCTTTAATGAATTTTACATTTGCTCATGGATGACTTTTGGAATTCCTCTGCCTAATTAAAATATTCACGACATTGTCGATATTTCTTCTTTTTGTTCGACATTCTCAAAGAAACGCATCTAAATGGTTTGCAGACATATTAACCGATATGGTTCAATCTTCTGGTCATTGCCGGATTTGATATTTTGGTGTCCATGTTTGCCTATATCTTCCGTCACAATCTGTGAGCAATTTTCAGAGGATTCATTTGGCAATTTCGTCGAACTTACATTATTTTGGTTTACAGAATACACTAGCTTCGGAGGGATTTAGATTATTCTCTTTGTAAACCCTGACTGGAAGTATAGTAAAAATCGAAAAGTAGGTTGTATCAAAGGTTCAGAATACATCCACACATGATAAGGTGTTGAGTCACAGCAAATATGTAAAAAGTGAAAAAAATAAAACGCAGTAAGTGAGGGGCACAAGGTAAATATTTTAAATGACAGAAAAGGTACTATAATTAAAGCTAGGCAGTTAATAAAAGATTAAAAATTTGTGAATTGACCCAAGAAGAATAAAGGATAGCTGCTGCAGAAGCAAACAACCATCAGAAATGTCGACAAAAAAAAAGTCCACTGTCATGATTCATTTTCCCTACTTGACGTTTCCCAGATCAGACTACTGGATTGGTTCAGGGTTTCAATATATTAAGTACGATCATATGCATAATAATAATAATAATAAGGATGCATAATAATAATAATAATAAGATTACGTTTCAGTTGCTGATCTACTGTCATTTTTTTCCATACTATTGTCTAATTAAACGGGATCTACATTTTAAAATGTATTCTGAACCACTAACAAACATTTAAGCCACAGCCAAGATTTGAACTTGAAGCACCAAAGGCCAGAGCGCTACTAGCCATTTGACCATCAGGCTGCAAGAATGAGAAGAGAATAATTGTGACAAGGAAGTGTTTTGATCTCAGAATTTACTTTCGATGTCTTTTTCTTACTTTATATTAAGGTCTTTAGTTGCAGAAACATTATGTGATGGAATAAACAGAAACAGAACTTTAATAAAAGAGAAAGCAGCATTATCATGATTAGAAAAACTTTGCAATAAAAGCTTCTCAGAAACCTTTAGAAAATTCATTTGAATTATCAGAAATTTTTCAAAAAAAAAAAAAAAAAAAAATCCACGCATTACGATTCTCTATAATATTTCCCAAAGTAATCCTAAGTAATGATCTTTGGACTGAATCTGTTATTAAATCTTACCACAGGTCTTCCCAAAATACTATTTCAGATACTTGTCAATCCTATCAGTTCACGGCATATTAATTATTAACAGTCTTTATATAACTATTAATTTCTAATTGATATATTTGGTTATTCAAATCAATAATTTTTATAATTCTGTCAATAAACTTTTGAATAAAGATATAATATTTGTTGCCCTTTCCATACCAAAACCATATTGATCGGAATCCAGTAACAAAACCAAGATGTTTAAAATACATTAACAATAATGCTTTAAGCATTTGAGCTTAAATAATGCTACGATAAGCAAACATTAAAGATCGCTTAATCCATTTGTAATTTGACTCTACCGCGTGTGGATTTCACTTAAAATGATATATCTAATATAAAAGCACTTTAGTGTCTCTTGTCATTATATAGTAGTAGATAGATGTTCCGTAAAATTTTAAACAAATGACTCATATATTTTTCTCCTTTACTTTAAATAAATTGTTGCAAATTAAATTGCTTTCACAAATATATATTTTTAAAAAGTGATTTTTTTTTGTTCTTATCGCAGATTAATAAAAAAAAATTGTATTTCATGTTATTTCCCATAATTCATCATGTTTTGAAAAAAATTATTTTCTAAGGTAACTAGGTAGATTGATTGTAAAAGATAACTTAATTTTCTGAAGAATGATACTTAGTTATTTTTGCAGCAGAAAATATAAATTATTACTTAGTTTCTTTGCATTTCAGTTAATTGTTTTATAGACTGATAGTGTCAATATTTTAATCTACTGTAAACGAAAAATCTACAATTTATAAAAAAATTTAATTCACTATGATTTTCATTGTAAATGAAGGCTTCATTTTCATTTCTGAAGAATGATATTTAATTATTTTTGCAAAATAAAAATAAAAATATAAATTATTACTTAGTTTCTTTGCATTTTATTTAATTGGTTTATAGACTGTTAGTGTGAATAATTTAATCTACTGTAAGCGAAAAATCTGCAATTTATAAATAAATTTAATTTACTATGACTTTCATCGTAAATCAATGTTTAATTTTCATTTCTGAAGAATAATATTTAATTATTTTTGCAGTAGACAAATAAAAATATAAATTATTACTTAGTTTCTTTGCATTTCAATTAATTATTTTATAGACTGTTAGTGTAAATAATTTAAACGAAAAATCTGCAATTTATAAATAAATTCAATTTACTATGATTTTTATTGCTAAAAATAAATTGAGATGGTAATATTTCTTTAGGCGCGACAATTTTTTACCCTAAAGGGAACAATAGTAAAAAATAAAGGAAAACTACTGAAATATGGCATATTAATTCTTCTAAAGTAAGTTGTAAAAATATATCTGTAATTGAATTGAAAAATAGAATCGTCTTCGTATTTTCAAAGAATTAAGAACTGAATAAAGTGGTAAAAATATATATATATAGTAAACTTTGAAAAACCTTTCTGTTTCTCCTTTACATAAATTCACACTTTTTAACTTAAAGCTTACAAGTTGGCATGCTCACCCACTACTGCCTACGCAATAATTCATGAATATGAACTATTAACTTTAACACTTGAAGTTAGCACCAAGTGTTATTCCTTTCACACTTGGAGATTTCGACTGTTCATCATAATTTTGGACCTTAAAACGGCCAATTTAATGAGAAATTTCGAATGTTTTTTTTTTTCTTATATGCGATCCAAAAAATAATAAATCTATAAGTTCAATGTTTTTTTTTTCAATTTTCTTTTATGACTAGTATAAAAATATTTATGAAAAGTATGAAATATGGCATATTAATTGTTCTAAAAGTAAGTCGTAAAAATATATCTGTAATTGAATTGAAAAAGTAGAATCGTCTTCGTATTTTCAAAGAATTAAGGGCGCTGAATAAAGTGGAGGCTCAATTGTTGTCTTTCGTGAATGGAGCTGACGCTTTCGCTGATATCCCCGGAAGAAATGGGGATCTCTTTTCTTGGAACTGTCACTCACAGCCGACGGGGAATGGGCTGTCATTGGAGGAGGGCGGATCGCATTCTTTCCGCAAAATCTATAAATTGGTCTCAATTTGAAGGGCATATATCTCGGAGGACGCGGAAAAAGAGCGCTTTTCAAATAAGCAGTCTCTTATTTGATTTTTCTTGTTACGAAGAATAGGCTTCCTATTTTATTTTACTTTTTTTTTTTTTCATACATAATTTTGTTCAAACTCTTCCTAGACGAATTTTTTTTTTTTTTTTTTTAAATAAAGTAAGAAAAACAAAAGATTAAAATAGTTTGAAAATCTCAATTCATAGTAATCGACTATATTTTATTAAATATTTAATCAATGGCATTTGAATATACAATGTAATATTTGAATATAAATGGCTAAATTAATTTTCAGTAACGTAACTGATCCGTCTCTGGCACTTGGTATCACAGGTTTCGGGTTCGAGTCTCAGTGGTGCCATGGATGTTGGTTAGTGGTTTGGAATCCACTTTAAACCGTAGGTTCCAGTCTATTAGGATAGTAGAGCATTGTGGAGGTAGTGTTACGTAGGGTCCGCAGCATATCTTCCAGCTGCACGTGCCATCTGGGTAGTGCTAAGTGAGTAACAGCGGTGCAGTCCTTTTTTATGGCATAAATATTAATGTCAGCTCCATTAGAACAACAACATAACTGATCCGTAGACAATACCTTTTAAAAAATGAAACAATAAGTTAAAATGATTAACAATAAATTAAAATTAAATGCAGTATATGGTATTTGATATTGACAAATCTGCTATCTTAGTAGCACATAATTAAGATCACATGGTAAATGAGTGTTAGTTTTAAATAAAAGTTTTTGAGGTGCAATTTTATGGTGTATGTGAGGTTTGGTTTGTCGATCGACGGTCATCTGGTGCACACGAGAGCTAAACAGATCGTGACCTACAGTTTAACAAAGGTTCCGAATCATTAACAAACACGCATGCTATTGCTACGAATCGAATCTGTAGCCTGTGGTACCAAAGGGGTGTAGGCGAGGAGTTAATCAGTTTTACACTACAATTTATACTCTTACATATTTTCTCCTCATGCATTTGTGAAGGAAAAGACGGAGTTCATACTAAAATAATATCTGGTTAATACATGATAAAAAAAAGCAAACTGATCATAGTATTTGATCAAAACAGCAAATATATAAAATAATGCTCGTATACTTTATGCTCGTTTGAACTTTAATGGTGAAATATAAATGGTCGCACGTAAAGATTACATGCTTTCAATTATACTGGCCCCATTCACTTTTCTCAAATATAATGATTTTTGTGACAATACTATAAACTAATAATCATATTGTGAGCTTTTTATAAATTAAAAATACTTAAAATAAAATGTATTTATTATAAAGCAATTATTAGTAGAGATTGAATGCAATATAATCGAAGAGAAGTTTTAAACATTCAGCAAATTTCACATTCATAAGATGAATCTCTCTCTCTAATATAATAAAACATATATATATATATATATATATATATATATATGAGTTTAAAAATCAGTAAACCACAGACAGTTATTTGCGATTTGAAAATGAGTATTTTGTCAGGTAAGGATAAAAAAAAAGCTTTGCATTCAAAGGTACGCAAATATTTAACTAGAATGTTACATTTTTTGTTTGTTTGTTTTTATATACTTCAAAGCAGAATTTCTAAAACTGTTGATAAAGAAGGACAGATGAGAAGTATTTCTTATATATAAATAATAATTTACAAGAAAATTATTTATTTGAGAAACTGAATATCATCAATAATAAAGCTTCTATCACATAGAAGTAAAAAATATTATTAACTTAATAAAAATGTTAAAACAATCTTGAGAAAAGTAGAACTGTAAAAAAATAAATAACGATGATTCGCAAAAATATTATGAATGAGCATGAATTTGTTTTTCCTGTATTAATAAAATTTAACATTTTTTCGTGAACATTAATAATTTATTTCGATTTTAAGTAAAAAGCAACTTTTTTTTACTGTTCCAATAAAATCAAAATATTTTTCAAGCTTAATTAAATATTCTAAAAGAAGTATTTTTAATGCTGTTATTAGAAAATTGTTACATTCGCGATCAGATGCAGAATAAATTGTGATTATAAATTATCGTAGTTTTGTTCAATATATTTATTGATTAATTACAAGCATACAAAAACTAAACGTTTTACTACGATTACATGAAATATGCTAAGTTTGAATAAAAAATGTATTTCTAAACCGCCTAATTTAAAATAATCCTGATTAAAATGATAAAATTCCAATTAATATGGTAAGGAAACGGACAAATTGGAAAATGAAGCTATATATGTCCAGTTATGAAGAAATGTATTCATTTATATCCAGAAATGTAGTCGTGTACATTTCTTCAGATCATAAGTCAAATGTTTAAAAATCACTGTATCCCAGCGGTTTATATATAATCCATATTCATTAGATGGCAATTTTGAAAGCACACTATTATTATAAGCCCACTATTATTATTTAAAGCACGCTATTTAAAGAACACTATTTCAATCATTAAAAAAACTACTTTAATATGTTTGTTGCGTTTTAAAGAATACTGCTATAATAAGAATACCGTAAAAAAAAAATATAATATTCGTTTTGTTCAATTGAAACGGAAAAAAAATACTTCTTAAAACCTAGATCACAAATATTTCATGTTATTAAAATTGCGTGTTATGTAAAACTACCGTTTGCTATTTCTTAAAAATAACTAATTGAACAAGCATTTATTCTGGACACAGTTATAAACAACAATGGAGAAAATATAAATAACCATTACACCTTGAAGATATAGTAAAAAAGAAAAAGCATATTTTTTCGTGGCACGCGAAGTTGCGTGCAGGGTGAAAATATACTTTTTTAGAATAGAACAACTTAGAACGTTTTGGCACAATTATAGTTTGCTACTTTTTAAAGCTTCAAGTTAGCATATATACTTACAACCCCACCACTCACACACTGACGTACGCACACACACACACACATACATATACTACTGTGCAGAAAAAGTAAGACCAATTATTTTTTTTCAATAACTCTTTATTTATTCTTCCAGATTTATTTCATCGCCTTCAATGTAATCCCCTCCGGACACAATGAACTTATGCCAACTTTTTGTCCAATCCTCAATGCATGCTAAAAGTAATCAGCAGGGATGGCCTTCAAAGCGCGCGCCGATTCACGTTGAATATCCTCAATCGCCTCATTTTTCCTCAAGCCCGGGAATTTTAAATCGAAAATAGGTCTTACTTTTTGGACACAGTAGTTTATATATATATAATAAATTTTGAAAATCTTTCTGTTTGTTCTTTTACATAAATTTACACTTTTGAACTTAGAGCTTACAAGTTGGCATCTTCACCCACTACTGCCTACGTAATTGCTTAAATTACTTTAACACTTGGAGATACCGACTATTCATCATAATTTTTGTAACTTAAATCCTCCAATTTAATGAGAGATTCGTATGTTCTTTTCTTATATGTGATCTTATAGATCATAAATCTATAAGTTCAATTTTTTTTTCAATTTTTATGACTAGTATAAAGTATTTAAATTAGGGTTAAGCTTTAAAGCAAAAATTCAATCTATCATATGCTTTACATTATTTAAATTTTCAATACACCCTCTTCGAGTGTAAATAGTTTAATAAATATAATAACTGATTTCATGAAAAAACAACTTCGAAATATGTCTATAGATCAGGGGTGGTCAACCACATTTTTCTGGTCCGTGAGATTTATCACACTTTTACAAAATATATTTATTTTAGAATGGCCAAAGTCGTGAATACCAACGTATTCAAAAATACATTATGTGTGCATCCATGTATTCTAAAATTAATTGTAGAAATTATAAGAAAAAAAAACTTTGATTTTAATATAATATTCTTGCGCAGACAAATATTACGCTAGTAAAATAAATATTTTTAATGATTTCATTTTTTTATTTCGTATATATATATATATCTCTCTCATTTTTTTATTTCGTTTATATTTATATCTTTTTATATTTCATTTTTAGTGTTAAATATTTCTTTAGAATGTGTGTTTAGTATAATTATTATTAGAGTATCTAATACGTTTACATGTAAGAATAAAAGTAAACACAATAATAATAACTCATAAAGTTTCAATTTTTTCTCTCAAAAAATGTCTATAGTGAGTCTAAATCTAATATGCGGATATGCAATTTTACATGCGACCCACTGGAGTTAGGATACCTTTCTAAAGTGGGCCGCAAGATCATTTGGTTTTGCCACCCCTGTTATAGACCGTACTGCCGGCACTGCATTGATGTGCAGCTTTCGATGCGGAGGTGATGGGTAGGGGCCACGCCGAGTGCGTTTCGTATTGGTTTTTTTTTAGAATAAAACTGAAAATTTTATTTCACTTTGTTTGTGTTATTCTATAACTGTGTTGTACTATATTGCTCTGACAATGACACCCAAAAAAAAACGTAAGGCCCAAAGATCAATTTTTACACAATATTAATTTATTTTTCTGTAATATTTCATAAGGAAATTTAGTACCCAGATTACGCCGTAAACAGCTAGAATATATATATATATATATACATCATGTAGGAAAAGATGCCTAAAAGTGGCATATTAGTATAAATATATTAGAATTGATAATAGGTGTTCGCTGGGAAAGTCAAATTTGATGAAAGAAAACTTATTAAAAGGTCTCAACGGAAGTTAATTCTTTTGGCACCTGCTACAGAAATTTCGAACAATTGCCTCTAGCGTCGTCATCTTTGGAGATCGCATCTTATATCTGTAATGAATTTAAAATATAATATCTTCTTTTTTATGTTTTTGTATGATTTTCTAACAGAGAGTGACTTTCATATTCAATGAGACCATAATACTGGGCAAATACATATCAATTCTCCTCCAAAGTGCTGGGTGTAGATATTGGAAATTGTTAAACAATACGACAAAAATAGTTAAAAACCTGGCCATTTGGGAACAAAAAAAAATAGTTAGTTTGTAAAAACAATATATATATATATATATATATATATATATATATATATATATATATATATATATATATACATGCACCAAGTGCTATTTCATGTTTTTTGTTTGATCTTACTGTTACTAACGTTTTATACAGAGGCTAATCATGATACTTCGCATGTATCTGCCCCGGTGCGAAGGTTCCGGTCTGTTTACCCCTCGTGTGCACAAGACCGTAGAGCGGCAAACCATACCAAACCTCCAATATAGTACTTGATTGGAGTTTGTGCATTAAACAACTGTTAAATATTATTTCAGAAATTGTTTACTTGTGTATGGAAATTTAATAGTTTTAAAGACAACCAAACATGCAGCTATATGTTGTGATACAGGTTGCTGTTTGGTGCATTTATTTACTAACCTATCAAATCTAAGAAAATATTTAATGTATTCATAAATGAAATCTGCTCACATTTGAAAATTTCAATATCAAACGCTTTTTGAATTTATTTTCTACAAATTCAGATGACATTCCAATTTCAGCAATCGATGTCACTCTGAAATGGAGAACATTTCAAAAAATGACTTCCGGTTCAAAAGCGTTTTCAGAAATCCTTTCAGAACCCTCTTGACATCTCATGTCAGATTTTTGATTTTTAAAAACCACGGGAACAATTTTGCCTCGCACCAAAATACCGGAAAAAACATTCCCGAAGAAATGCTTTCAATTGTCATCATTAAAGATTCAACTGTCTGGTCATATTTCGGGATGCGTCGCTTTTATTGCTAGGATGAAATCCGGGAAATACTTTTTCAAATACTCAATTACCGAAGTCGAATATATGGTCTAAATTAGATGTCAAAAGATGCCTTACTTTATTAAAGCTTTAAAGGGAATAAATCAAGATACATAAGAAAAAAGGGAATTTTCTGCTTTAACAAAAACATCTTTTTTCTTTTTTAGTGCATCTGAGAGGAAAATGTCAAATTGGATGTTTTTAAAAGATTCAAAAAGTCTGATTCATTATTTATTCAATACGAATGCTTTGTGCTTTTACTTCACTGTCTGATATTGTTAAAACTAATTTTTGTGGTATTTTTTTTAAAAACAAATAAATTGTACACCTGTTAATGTCCAGAAAATAAAATAAACCTTTATATATAAAATCCCTTGTAAATAAATCCTAAAATATAAAATTCAACAAAAACAGAAATTGTGTTGTGTTAATATTGTTAAAAATTAAGAAATCACAAACGATATCATAGAAATAAATAAAAAAATGATAAATGTTACATTTAAAATCTTTAACGTTGAAATATTTTAGCACATTTTTTATTTTTTAGAGGAATGTTACAATTCTATTCATTAACAAAGAATGTGCTTATGTGAATATAGTAAAAATTAATTTACTATTAATTTACATTTTAAAATATTATTTTAAAATTTTAACTATTATTTTGCATTTGAAATAATTGCCTTTCATTTTAAATTCGATGTACATTTTAATGGAATTTTCGATAAATATTGGTACAAAAGTAAATTTAATTGATTAGTGTATTTTCATTGTATTAGTATGTAAGTACAGTACTGTTATAAATCTATTTAAGCTCTTGATGTCTATTTTGTGGCACTTGATCTTTTTCCAACAAAAGTAATAAACTATTTGGAAACATTTTTAAGAGTTCCTACTGTTTAATTTGATAAAACTTTTTTTGTATTTCAAGTTTCATGTCACTTTTCTTAGAGATTTAGTAAATTCAATGTGAGTGATATTGTTATGAAGTTTTAATAAATATGATTCCAATTTAGTACATGAATTATGTTTTCTTTTGACGTATTTTGAAGGCTGCTATTAATTCACGGCTAGTATTAAATAGGATTTACAGTTATTTTATTCGCAACTTTGGAAAAAAAACATCTGAACTTTCAAATAAAACTAAAAATTTTAATTCAAAATGAAACAAATTCTATTTGGAGATAAGAAGTACATATATTTCTAGCCAATCTCACTCGTAATTTAATAAACAGAAATAATTCTTGTACATGAGAAAACTGCCGAATATAAACAAGTTGGGGAGAGTGAGTATTGGTTTTCTTTCTTTAGGAGTTCGCAACTGCTGCTGGCAGAACTCGGTTGACACCATGATCTCCGAGATGGATAATGTTTCAGAGAGTAATAAGTCACATAAATTAGTCTGTCAACGGAACGGACTATTCATCTGACTAGGTAGTCATTGAATCGTATTCAGCTAATGGTGCGGGAAAATCGTATCCTAACCACACCGTTTAATGGTGTTAGCAGTACATATTTTGAAAACAAAAGTTAATGTTTGTATATACATAAATTAATGATATAACTGTTACTATCATTAATTTCAAGTATATTGAAATAAGAGCAGTAATAATGGACATGTTTCCATGAAACCGACAAACATAAAATGCATTGCTTCATATTAATTTTCTTTACCATGCTATGTTATATCATGATCTATGTTTAAAGATTGAATTTTTCATATAAAACATGTTAAATGTTTACAGAAGAAGTGAACAATAGTTATTATCCTTGCTTTTCCTTATATTGTTGAACGTTATCGTTAAATTGATACAGCCATAATTATTGTGGTTATATATAGTGTTCGATCAATACCACATAAAATGTGCAAGTATAGAATCTTTGCTCGGTGTAAATAAATGCCCAAACAAGGTGGAATTCAGAAATTTAAAAAAAAGATCGAATTAAAAAAAGAATGATTTCACATTCGTTGCGTATACATTTGCATGCTTTAAATATATAGTAAAAATTATAATATTTTATTGATTATGAAAATTTATGTGTCCAATGTTAAGGAACTATAAATAAACAATTGTTTAAAATTAGTATAACAAGAAATGCAAAAATTGAATAAAATTTAAATAACTATGATTAAAAACTTATCCTTCAGGAGTTGGGTCTTCTTATCTTGGGATTAATTAGAACTTCTTTATTCCTTCAGCGCTTAGAATAGTGAGGAATTAGACATGATGTGTAATTTAAATCAAAACAGATAAAGAAGGTCCACATTTGCAAGATAACATCACAATAAGTAAGGTGATAAATGGCCCGAAAGTTAAACTAAAATTAAATTAAAGTGCAATAAATAAAAATTAGAAAAAAATTTAAATAAAACCAAATGCAGCGGATCAGCAGCTGCAAAATGAATGAGGAAGAAACTCAGGAATGACGATAATAAAATTATGATAAAGTATTTAACACAGATAGCTTAGAGTTAAAGAGGGAAGTTTTTAATTTCTAAATTAAAAATGTTAATATTATTAAAGAAATTGGTACAAGTTTTAAGAATAAATATCATGGCACTGGGAGATTTAAAGAAGGACGGATGTCATCATTTATGAGTAAACACCGCGCGTTAGTGATCATTCGAGGACTTTATTTTCTAATATTTGTATTCTATTAATTTTATTTTTTGCAATTGAACTCCAAATCTGCCAGACACATGTGATAGTGGGAATTATATGCCTTGTAGATTAATAATTTATTTTCAATAGAGAGCGGGAAACATGTTTAATGAGAGGTTATAAAGAGCGAACGCAAGCGTCAATTTTTTCTCAATATGCTGATCATGGAAATAGTTTGAATCTTCAATAATCTTAATATAACCGAATCCAGGCGAGCAAGTAAGATGCAGGAAATCTCGAGCTTAAATTCGCTGTTGGTAATCATTGATGTAACTGTTTTCATAGAACAGGTGGCTCGATGGTAAGTGTGACACAAATGTTAAGTCAGTTTATAGGAAACAATGTTTTAAAAATGCATAGAAAACTTGACATTTTTTTTCAAATCGGGAAAGCACTTGTAATGAACAGCTTTGTGCCATTAAATTTTAAGAAGTACATTTACTTATTTCAAAAAATATATCTAACTTCTAAAATTGTTCCGTAAAAATTATTTAGGAAGTAAATTTCTTTTATAACTTTTATAGATATTACTGTATTTGGCAGTAATTGTTAAAAAAAAATTAGGACGTACTCAGCGCATTTTTTCAATGTGGTTTAGTAATATTAATCGAAAATATGATTGTTTTGTATTGCTGATTGTCCCTATAAGAAAGAAAACCTTGTTTTTTTTTTTTTTTTTAAGAAAAGTTTTGATTGTTTTTATAGCCATCACTATTCCACATTGTGCTCATGGGAATGACAGTCATAAACTAAATTTAACGCATGAAAATATTCCGCAGCTATGCAATAAATTTGGAATTTAATTTAAAATACGTCATCGCCAACGCGTCGTGATTGGAACCAATTATTCACATCAGTAGAATGAAGTGTCAAGAAATAATTGGATCTCAAGACCATATGGTAATTGAATTCCATAATTCGTGGATCACCATTCGTTCAACAATCTAGATTTTCTGAGCCAATCAAATTGAATAGGAATCTATCGAATCATCCTGATTTGAGCGAGTCATTTAAATGAGTTCCCTACGTTATTCTAACCATCGTTTCATTCTAGTATATTTAATTTTTATATAGGATAATGTTGATTTAACAATTGAATAGTTTAAATTTAGGACATTGCTACTCTTATAAATTTATTGTCTCTGCGAAAGGACGGGGCAATGACAAATTATTACTATGACTTTTGTCACAACGATATCTTGTAACAAAAATAATATTAAGGTTTAATGAAAGGGATTTTAATTCATATTATAGAATATTTATAACTGGAGGTTGCTTATGTTAATTTGTTGAGTCGTAGTAGGTGTAATAAGTGACAACCAGTTAAGTAAAGTGCTAATTGTGGAGATAGGAGTTTGGGAGTTTGTTGTAATTAGTAGGTAACAATCAGAGATGTCAGAAATACTTTTTTTAGTGTAAGGACATTTGTTTTATTAACATATTTTGATAATTAGTAGATTAATGTGCAGTAAAATGTATTTTTTCTGAGAAAATGGATTTAATTAGAAATAATTTTATATAATTAATATAATTTTTTGGATAAGCTTACGTTGGAAGAAAATGAAAATATATTGTCAGTAAAAAATATCCATATTTGAAAGTATCTCGTGCCGTTGAATATATTCAAGTAATTTCGAGAGAAATCCATCTGAACCAATTAATTTTCATCAAAGTTTGTCAATAAAAATTATACTGTGCTCGATTGATTTCCTTTTTAAGAAGTTTTTTTTTTCTTAATTTTTGAAACCATTTTATGTTATTATCAATAACCAATTATTATTAAAAATAACAATAAAAATATTTATTAAAATAATCTGCTAATTACTTATAAATAATTTAATATTAACGTGGAATCTAATATTAGTATCAAATAAAGTGCACTAAAATCATTTACTAAAGTAAATCATATGTAAGTGAGAAAAATTTATTGCTGCAATTGATAATGAAATCTTTAAAAATAACAATTATGTGGATAGTCATTAATATTTTTTACAGTCCAACGGGCAAAAGAGACATTGACGTCTTGGATGCCTTAAGGCAAGTGCTGCACAGGCGTTACTCACTTTACATTACCCAGAGGGCGTGTGTCACTTGAAGATAAGCCACGGAGAGTAACAATGTCCCCGCGACGCTCATATTAGACCGGGACCTACGGTTTAAAGTGGATTCGAACCACTACACACATCCATGGCACCGCCGGGGGCTCAACCCGAAACCTGTGGTACCGAGCACCACAGCGCTAGCCACTCGGCCATTCAGGCCCTATAGTCATTAATATAAAAAGCAGATATTTTTATGTAATCTATAGACATCATAAAAGCGTTGTACATCCATTTCAATATTTTAATTAAATGCATAAAGTTAAAAGATACTATAAAATAATTTTATCTAGTTCTTTACGGTTGCACCGAACAAAAAACGGCATACAAATATGTTCAGTTTATAATTTTGTTTTTGTAAATTCTTACAAATGTTTGTAAGAACGTTAAATAAAAAATAAATTCAAAATATTTCCCAGCATGTTTAGCGAGGATCATATTTAGAATTTCTACTTTTACAGTAAAATAAAATCATTAAAAAATCTTGTGTTTCATATATATCTTCAGTTTTATTATAATAAAAAATGACGTAACAAATTAGAAGAAAAAGTGTTTAAAATGCAACAGCCACGGAAGGTGACATGGAAAGTCACTCATTTTCCAGGTGATTAAGTACAGGGCAGCATTAAAATATACAAAAATAATCCCAGAAAAAAATATTTATTTATCTAAAAAATGACTTCAAAAATGTGCGAAAACAGTAACACATTGTGCCAAAAGTATTGTGAAAATTTAGCACGCATGTTTGCGTGTTTCCTAAATATTTATCTCGCCTCATGTTTAGATTTCCTTTTTTAGGACACGTATTTATATTTTCTTTGTTTATTAAAACTTAAACCTTCTATGAAAAATAGAATTTTTGTATTTATACATATAATTTTGACAGTGTATATAAACTAAAATAAATAAAGCCTTTTCGTTTTTCAAATGCTTTTTCCACAAATGCAAGTGATACACAAAATAATGGAAGCACATAGTATCTGAATTTTTATCTTTAATGATATGGTGTTTAACCAGAAGGAGCAATGTGGAAACAACTATTGTACGTGGAATAACTGCATGAAGATATCTCGCATAAGATAACCGTAATTTATACTATTCTTACTGCAAAATATTTAACAACTCTACAAGTGATAAAGGTGGAAGAATTTGTCCTTTCACTTGCTTCTGATGATATTTCCATGAAAATTCAATACCATCAAGGTTTGGTGAATAAAGCCACTAATGCAATTATCACACTTCCTCCGCATATTCACTAACTTCATAAACTTGCGATGCACATTGCTGAATGGGCTGGAGCATTATCGATCAGAAACAACTAAAAGCCACAATGGATGAATGTCTGCATCGATGGATGATATGATCCTGTTCAAATAAGTTTGAGTTTATTTCCGAAACTTTTGTTCCGAAAGAAGGTCAAAAATAGGATTCCCTCCCCCATCAAAGATTTGCGTCCACCAAACATCAGGATGGAATAATTTTTGGAATACGTCGACAAATATTAACTCTTCCTGGGGGTGAAAGACAAAATGAAAGATCAATCATCTGATCAAATTACATCAAGATTCCAATTTTTACAGCACGGTTTCAATTTTGATGATCTCTGTATCATTGAATGCTTTTATTACATCGATAAGGTGTCGATAATAAAAGGATTTTCCTATGTAACACTGCTATGAATTGTAAAAGTATAACCTGTAAAGTTCTAATCAAATTGTTCCATTTAAAAAGGATCTTCTCTATCGATGTTTATATTTGCTATTGCTTGATGATAAGCCTTTTTTTTTTTCTTCTGAGATATAATCCCTGCCATTGTTCACTAATAGATGTCTGACATCTTACTTTCTCAACCAGTTTTCTCCATTTAACAGTAATATATTGTTCTATTTGGCACCTGCCAAAACTTTAGGCACCTTTCCTTTTGTCATATCCACAATTTCGACTGTTTAGATCTAAAACTCACTACAAAGTGAGTATCAATAATAATTGACCAATTGCTTTACAACAGGAATCAAACAATCAGGTTGAAATGCTCTTTGCCAAACATTACCTCTTTCTAGTGTGAGAAACAAAGTAAAAAGGATTCATCAGACCAAATTACAATTCGAGGCGGCTTTTTCTTCACCACTGTATGCTTTTGACAATGTAGGTATTGAGGCGGTTTTGCTATGGAATACCGCTGTAAAAGTCTTATTTGTAAATCTTTTAACGAACTACTTTATTTGAAATAGTATTATCTTTTAAAGATTAAGAATAGTTATCAAATCTTTTAAACGTTTCATATTGAGAATAAGCTATCTGGTAGTAATTATCTAAGGTTCCAGTAACATGACTACATAAAGCAGTGTGCTGAGATACTTCTCTCTGAATACATTAACACGTCCACACACCCACTCATCCACACACACACACACACATATATATATATATATATATATAGATATATAGATATATATATATATATAGATAGATAGATAGATAGATAGATAGATAGATAGATAGATAGATAGATATTTATATACACATACTAACATGCATAAGAAAAATCTTTTCTGTAAAAACTTAGCCTGGATTTATAAAGTTTAGATGTGTACTAGTCTCTATTCTTTAAAAAACATAATTTAATTTATGTCTTAATATAACTTTGAAGAAATGCGCACATGTAGAAATAATATTTTAAAATTTATTGTAGTTCAAACTCCTATTTAAAGGGCAATACTGCTGTATTATATTATACTAGCATCATTTTTTATCTGAATCATAAGATTTATACGCTTTAAAATTCCCTCTTATAGTTAAATTTAAAAATGATGAGGAAGAAAAGCCCAGAGTATTAAACACTAAGCTCTCATAAATACTAAAAAGGACTGCATGTAAGCTATTCCAATAAGCTTCGAAGAAGTTCTTTACATAAGGCGGGCAAAACGATACGCTCTGAGTCTCTATGTTTGGCATTAAAATAACTTCCCTTGTTATGCTCCTAGGCTGGGAGCCATAAAACGGAAGTAAATACGATATTTATTCGGGAGAATTTTCGCTTTTATTCGAAGGGGTTGAAAGTATAGATGTCAGGGAGAAAGTGGAATAAGAAAATCATCTTTTTTATTTTATTTTATTTATTTATTTTTGTAAACTATTGGAATGTTGCAATGTTTATTATTTTTTAAGAGACTGAATATGCAGAAAACATTTATAGTAATTTTTCCAATATTTTTGTTGAATACGCTAGTTTGTTTATGGTCAAATAAAAAGAAACTAAAATGTGCAATACCAATTTTTTTTTTGTTATATTTTAAAAACTAATTTTCGTTATTTGCATTTTTATTTAATTACTTTTATGAGACATTTAATTTTTATGAGACATTTAATTACTTACTATGAGACATTTCTGAGCTCAGAAAATAATATTGAATAAAAAATAAAGAATTAAAAAATTGCTTGATTTTTTACACATTTATACAATTAAAATCTTATTATATGTAAAAAGGACAACCTAAAATTTTATTAGACATTTTTTATTACATATTGAGCAGCTTCATGTACTATTTATGCATATACCAGATTGAATATCGATGATTGATTAAGGAAGTACATTACCTTCCAATTATACTTTAGCTACCTGATGGTCAATTGGCTAGTGTTCTGGCAGTTGATACATTAAGCTTCAGATTCGAATTCTGGCGGTTTCATGGATGTTTGTTAGTGGTTTGGAATCCACTTTAAACTGTAGGACCTGGTCTAATAAGTCCAAAGTGTGCATGAAATGACCGTAGAGTGACAAAAAACAATTATACTTTAAGGGCAATAACCTCATATTTACTTGATGCATGAGAAAAAAACTCGGAAAATTGCAGTCTGTCGATGCAAGGTGCTTAAATATAAATTGTCACAATCTCCATCTAGTCGTCCATTTTCTGAAAGTAATGACAACAAAGGACGTCAGAGAATTTGAGTCTAGTCAGACACGCCAGCTTCGCTGTTACTACTGCACAAATTGGACATTATAGAACTAAATTCATAAATTAAAGTCAAACATTAAGATACTAAATGATATTATGAATCATGAAAACTAATAAATGTTACAATTCAGAAGAAATTTGACCTCTGGTATTATATTTTTGACTAAGAACCCAAACACATGCAGACACTGTAATATAAATCGACAGTTTGTTTATTTCATATATTACACATCCTTATTTAAACTATCATAAAAGTGCATTTTTTAGATGTCGAACGATTTATAATCTTAATAACATAATAAAAATACAATGATAACAGATAAAACAAAGCGAAAAATTAATGGTATTATAACAATTTGCTCTTATGGTGACAGAGGGTGACATTCATTTATAGAAGTCATATCCCCAGTCCCGTTTTCAATGACATAAAATTATAACTTAATTGATGACTTAATTAATTATACGAATTATTAATAAGGCCTAATTAGGCTTATTTAAGTCATATTTTCTACTTGGGCTTATTTAAGTCATTAATGAATTAATGACTTAAATTTATATAAATCTAAAAAATGAAAGAAAAGAAATAAAATAAGTCATTTTTCGTTCAAGTTAATTCTATTCTTAGTGATATCTTGAGATTATCGTTGGGATTTAAAAAAAAAATATTAAGACATTTAAGATAGCAAATATATGTTGTTTATTCTAGTAAAGAATCTAACAAATCGTTCTGTTTATCATTGAACCACATCTAAAACCAATTAAGTTTTACAAATGGCATATAAATATTTGGTTTCAGTCTCCAATATTATTACTATTTATTTTCTATAATAACAAGGGAACCATTTTTAAAAAACATTTTTAAATTCCATCTCTTATTTTATGCTAGTTATTTGAAATCATTTCTCTAAGCGCAATGCGATGATAGAATCCGTCCGCCAGATTAAATCCTTTCATAACTATATATTTCTAGGAAAAAAAAAGCAACTATTATTATTATTTCGAAAATATTTTTTACTTCATTCATTTGTAAACTCACAATACGAAAAGAAAAAAAGTATCTAGTTTGAAAAAAAAAAAATAAATAAACCGAACATAAGAAGGAAAACTGGAACTTGAATCATTACCGCTGTTAGTCCTCGTGACAACACAATGCATTGTCGCGTTCGTATATTCAAGTTTAAAAAGTCCCCAGATAATGATGGATGTTTAATAATGACATCTGCATTTGGCAGAAAATCCACGTCTGTTTTGAATTTATTGTGCTAAGAGGAAGAAGAAATTGCTGCGAATTGAATCCGATAAATTGGGCTCATCATTTTGTAAAATTCGTATCGGATTTAGTTCTATGGTTTGTCCTTAGAGTAAATATTTTGTGAAAAAGCTTTTTTTTTTTTTTTTTTTTTTGGCATTGCAAAGGAAAGAAAATATTTAAACTACATATTTGCGTTGATAATTTTTACTGGAAAGCAATTCTTTAAAATTACTTTTATTTAGCGTAATATTTGAAGATTACTATCGTCTTTTTTTTGCTGAACATCCGCTTAGAGTGTCTACAGACATTCTTAAAATTCTGTCCCTCTGTATTTGAATGAAATGTGCCATCATAATTTAAACTTTTCTTCAACGAATATATTGTTAGAAATATTTCAACCATTTTTTATTTACTTTTACTTTAACTCTGTACACTGTGCCAAGTGTCCTTAATCACTCAAAAGTTGGATTTGTGGCAAATTCAGAATTCCTCAGATGAACATACTGAATTATATCAACAAGAGGGGTACAATGTCTCGGAATTGTAGGAATAAATATTGCTAATTTACTTGCGTATATTACAAAATGGGGAAATACAACCTAGTAGCCGGGTGATACAGAATTCTCTCAGTCGTTATCGAATCCACTTGTTTTTGAAGTAATAATTGAAGTGTAAGACTTCATTTATTAACTATTCTATAAAACTTTAGTCTCTCTACATGGTCCAGTTCTAGCAGGAATATAGAAGAATATGAATAACGAACGCTTAGTTCGCTATAAAAACCTAGCTAATTTCGTAGATTAAATCTACTTCGCTACACGAGATTTGACTAGAATTTAATTCGCTATTTAATCTAATTAGAGTGTCAGAGAATAGCATTCAATCATAGAAGTCCCCTGTCTTGTTCTAAATGATATAAATGTGTTATTTATTATTTTATATAAATCTAAAAAAAAATGAAAGAAAACAAATATTTCAAATTGAACGAAAACAGCATTTTTGTTCACGTTGCTTCTATTCTTAGTGATGCTTTTGAGGTTGTCATTGAGATTTAAAAAAATATTAAGACATTTAAGACAACAAATATATATTGTTGTTTCTAGTAAAGAATATAAACAACCGAACATAATTCGTTCTGTTTATCAATGAACCACATCCGAAACCAATTAAGTTTTACAAATGGCATATACATATTTGGTTTTAGTCCCCAATACCATATTAAATTTTATCTTTTATTTTATGCTAGTTATTTGAAATCTTTTCTTTAAGCGCAATGTGATGATAGAATCCGTCCGCCAGATTAAATCCTTTCATAACTATATCTTTGTAGGAAAACAAACAACAACTATTATTATTATTTCGAAAACATTTTTTTAATTATTCATTTGTAAGCTCACAATGTGAAAAGAAGAAAAATATCTAGTTTGTAGGGAAAAAAATAAATAAATAAAAGAAACACAAAAGAAGGAAATACTGGAACTTGAATCATTACCGCTGTTAGTGCCTCGTCACGATCTAGCAACACAATGCATTGTCGCACTCGTATATTCAAGTTCCCAGATAATGATGGATGTTTAATAATGACATCTGCATTTGGCATAAAATCCACGTCTTTTTGCATTTATTGTGCTAACAGGAAGAAGAAATTGCTGTGAATTGAATCCGATAAATTGGGCTCATCATTTTGTAAAATTCGTATCGGATTTAGAGTTCTATGGTTTGTCCTTAGAGTAAATATTTTGTGAAAACCTTCTTTTTTGCACTGTAAAGGAAAGAAAATATTTAAACTACATATTTGCTTTGATGAATTTTTACTGGAAAACAATTCTTCAAAATTACTTTTATTTAGTGAAATATTTGAAGATTATTATTGTCTTTTTTTTTGCCTGGAAATCCGCTTAGAACGTCTACAGACATGCTTAAAATTCTGTCCATTTGTATTTGAATAAAATATGCAATCATAATTTAAACTTTTCTTCAACGAATATATTTTTAGAAATATTTCAAACTGAGTAAGATCCTTATGTGTACCATTATTCTTTATTCCAGAGTATTTGTGAAACATTTGGGTTAAGTCTTAAACTTTATAATAGAGTATAGACTAAGAGTCATTCATTTTTATTTACTTTATTTTAATTTCATTCTTCAAGACCATTTATTCGCTATTCTATAAAACTCTAGTTTGACTACATTGTTTAGTTTCAGCAGGATCGAACTACGTTTAAGATTAAGTAGCTAACTGGAATCACTCAAGACATTATTAGATTAAGTAGCGAACTAGATTCTAGTAAAATCCTATTAGAGATCTAGATTTAATCTAGCGAACTAGCTAGATTAAGTAATGAACTAGATTCTAATTATATATAGTTTAGTGAACTAGACTCTAGTTAAATTTAGTTTAGCGAATTAGACTCTAGTTAAATTTAGCTTATCAAACTAGATTCTAGTTAAATTTAGTTTAGCGAATTAGATTTAATCTAGCCAGTTATCTAAATTTTGTAGCAAACTAGAAGTTATTTATATTCTCCTAAATTCTTGTTAACATCGGACCACGAGTAGCGAAACTAAATTATACTGGGACACTGAATAAATTGAGATAATTTTATTTGAAAAGTTTTAGATTAATGAAAATAAAATCGAATAACAAACTTTATTGAACTGTTATATTGTTGTTTCTGAGTGATAATTTCTTGAAAAAGTTATTTTATTATAGTTGGCCATACATAATAGTCATAAAATACATTTTCTATTGTAAAAATTCTGTATACGACTCACTAGATAATAGGATTCCAGTTTATTTATTTTCAAGACATTTTTTTTGTCATTATGCTCCAAAAGTAATTGTGTGTTCATCGGCATGTGTCTCATTGCTTTATATTTCCTTCTTTGTGAAATATATGGGGAAAGAAAATTTCAAAATTATAAAAACAAATTAATGAAAAGGTTATTCTAAATGAATTTTTATTTAACCCCCTCACAATTCTTTATCATACAAATTATCATATTGTTATTGTTATCTTTTAAATACCTTAATTACAACAATTTATAGTTTATTTATAACTTATAGCTTTACTAGTAATGGATTTAATGGTTTTAATTTTCGCTTTTGAAGCTGCGTTTTTTCTTTAATGCTGTTTGTCATTAGTTTGTTGAGTTTTCTAACTTGTGACAAGCAAATGTGGGTGTCATTTATCCATGAATTTCTGCCCAGAATGAAATGCCTTTCTTTTGTTGCCTGTTTTATAAGTGAATGGAGTACGAGGTGCATAACTGGACTAAAATTTAAATTCATGAAATTATTAAAGCTCACATGAATGACGGATAACCTCACAGACAATTTATAATAGTATTAAAAGAGCTTTTTAAAATTTGTGTAGCAATTAGAATTTTAAAATTTTGCAATGTAAGATTTGCAATGACCAAATAGTTAACAGTATTGCACCACATTCATTGAAAAACATCTCAAAATGTATTATAAAAGTTATCCAAATAAGGGAAGATTTAATTTAGTCATATAGTACTCAATTTAGTATTTAATGTATAGTATTTAATTTAGTATTTAATGTATAGTATTTAATTTAGTATTTAATTATAGTATTTAATTTAGTTTTTAATGTATAGTATTTAATTTTGTATTCCAAAAAGATACCGTATAAATGGACTACTGAAAATACTGTTTAAAGTATAGAACTAGTTTTACGGATTTTCTGTGTTTGGGGACAAATCCGATAGCTTAGATTAAAAGTTTGTGATATAAAAGACAGTTAATATTCCTACTGTTCAAAATAAATGAGTTTTAATTCCTTGGATAAAATTCTTTGCATATTGTATAAGATGCATTACTAAGCAATTACTAAGCTTACTACTCTATTGTATCGCCTCAGCTTGTTTTAGCTTAAATATTTTGTTGTCAACGATATGCAAGGCAAAAACTGAACTTGCATATAGTCGAATATTCGTTTTTGTAAAAACATTTTTGTGGCAGTGGTAATTTAGTTGTAATTTCTAGTAGAAATGCATACATTAAGTTAGCTTTAGTGTTAGGAAGACAGTAATTTTTTTAATCCCACAGAAAAAGAAAGAGAACGCATTTCAGTGCAGTATAAATAGTAAATACTGAATAAAATATAATTAAATACTACTAGAATGTATAAAAAATAAATAAATAATTAACAAAACATCATTTAATATGAAGTATTTTATAATCTGCTGGACAGCATTTTAAATTATTAAGGTGTGAAAGTTAAAAAAAACCTACAAGTGATACCGAAACAGAAGAGACCATGGATGGGTGCAATAAATCCGTAATTCAGAAAAAATATTCCGTTGAGTTTGAGGAGGAATACAGCTAACTCCCCCAAATGGGGGTCTTGTTTCAAATTGAAGAAATCATCGGTCGCCTGTAAAAAGTATTTCATGCTACTGGTAATACCTACTATTAAATAATATAGAATCAAAGTGCTTATCATTTGAAAACAATAGCAGTAATACTCACTGAATGTATTAAAATCATATTAAGAGTCCTCGCATTAAATAATCCATGAGAATCGGATCGATACGCTGATGTAGAATTTTTGGATGCAAACAAAACAGGGAAAAATACGCCGGTTAAGAGACAAAACCTTTTAATTAGCTCACAATTCCTGTGTGTTGAGAGCCAGCAATTACTGGAGATGCCAGCCAGGCAGAAGTTCCTCATTTTGTTTCGGGCCCTTAGGTGAATCGTTGCTTTCTGAAAGTTCTGTTTAGAGATTTATCCACCGTCTTGCTGTTTAAATACGTTCACGTTAATTAAGAGAAAACGTACGCTCGGGGCCACCAAATTAGATCAGGATCCTCGGCCGAGGAGGACGGATTCGGAACATCGTGGAACAATTACTTGCCAGAGATGCTATATATGAAGACGTCGAATGTAATCTAGATGCTATGCTGCGTTTTGTTGACAGCGTAGTTCCATTATTATTAATGGAAGAGTTCCTGTAAGTTGGGATTTTTTTTTCTGCATTGAACAAGGTTTTATTTTAATAAATAAAATCAGGCTTTTTTATTCAATATATATGTAATTGTTGTGACAAATACCAGGTAGTTTTTAAATTGAAATTGTGAACTTAAGTACAAACGGAATAGCAAGTTTCAAAGAAACTGATTTGCAATACATTGAATTGAATACATTGAACAATTGAATTTGCAATACAAAAACAAAATATAATTATATACTATTAAAATATATAAAAAAATAAACAAAAAAAAATTAAAAAATATCATTTAATATGAGGTATTATAAAACCTGCTGGATAGCATTTTGAATTTTGAAGTGTGAAAACTAGTTATAAAACCTACTAGAAGTATAGATACGATAAATTCGCAAATCAGGAAAAAAGAGGAGGAATATAGTTAACTCTCCAAATGCTACCATGGGGGATCTTGTTTCTAATTAACGAAATCATGGGTTCACTGTACCAAGTATTTCATGGTGCAACCTAGGTAATGATAGATCTGATAATGCCTACTATTAAATAATCTCGAATCAAAGTGCTTATCATCTGAAAACAACAACAACAGTAATACTCACTAAACGTATTAAAAATCATATTAAGAGTCCTCGCATTAAATAATCCATGGAAATCGGATCGATACGCTGATGCAGAATTTTTGGATTAAAACAAAACAGGAAAAAAACACCGGTTAAGAGATTAAACCTTTTAATTAGCTCACAATTCCTTTGTGTTGAGAGCCAGCAATTACTGGAGATGCCATCCAGGCAGAAGTTCCTCATTTTGTTTCGGGCCCTTCGGTGAATCCTTGCTTTCTGGAAAGTTCTGTTTAGAGATTTATCCACCGTCTTGCTGGGTAAATACGTCCACGTTAATTAAGAGAAACGTCCGCTCGGGGCCACCAAATTAGATCAGGATCCTCGGCCGAGGAGGACGGATTCGGAACATCGTGGAACAATTACTTGCCAGAGATGCTATATATATGAAGATGTCGCCAGTAATCTAGATGTGCTATGCTGCGTTTGTTGACAGTCACATTATGTATGGAAGGGTTCCTAGAAGTTGGGATGTTTTTCTACATTGAATGCTTTTATTTTGATAAATATATTCTGACTTTTTATTCAATATATTGTATATGTAATTGGTATGAGAAATGATTGGTGTAAATTGAAATTGTAAACTTGTGTACATATGGAATAGAGTGTTCTAAAGGAACTGAAATGAAATTAAGTATATTTCAAACAATGATTATGTAGAAAATTGACAATACTAAATAAAATATAATTATATACTACTAAAAATATATAAAAAAATTAACAAAATATTATTCAATATGAGGTATTTTAAAACCTGTTGGATAGCATTTTGAATTTTTGAGGTAGGAAAACTAGTTACAAAACCTACTAGAAGTATAGGTACAATAAATCCGCAAGTCAGAAAAAAAAAAGGAAGACAGTTAACTCTCCAAATGTTACCACGGGGTCGGGGGTTCTTCTTGTTTCTAATTGACGACATCATGGGTTCACTGTATCAAGTACTTCATGGTGCACCCTAGGTAATGATAGATTTGATAATATCCAATATTAAATAACATCGCATCAAAGTGCTTATCATCTGAAAACAACAACAATAGTAATACTTTCACTAAATGTATTAAAATCATATTAAGTATGCTCGCAATAAATAATCCATGGAAATCGGATCGATACGCTGATGTAGGATTTTGAAAGCAAGCAAAACAGGGGGAAATACACCGGTTAAGAGACTAAACCTTTTAATTAGCTCACAATTCCTTTGTGTTGAGAGCCAGCAATTACTGGAGATGCCATCCAGGCAGAAGTTCCTCATTTTGTTTCGGGCCCTTCGGTGAATCCTTGCTGTCTGAAAGTTCTGTTTAGAGATTTATCCACCGTCTTGCTGGGTAAATACGTTCACGTTAATTAAGAGAAACGTCCGCTCGGGGCCACCAAATTAGATCAGGATCCTCGGCCGAGGAGGACGGATTCGGAACATCGTGGAACAATTACTTGGCAAAGATGCTATATATGAAGACGTCGTCAGTAATCTAGATGCTATGCTGCGTTTTGTTGACAGCGAAGTTCCATTATTTATGGAAGGGTTCCAGTTGGGATGTTTTTCTGCATTGAGCAAGTTCTTATTTTAATAAATATATTATAGCTTTTTTATTCAATATATATGTAATTGCTTGTGACAATTGATTGGTTGTTTTTTAAATTGAAATTGTGAACTTGTGTACATATGAAATAGCAAGTTCTAAAGGTACTGAAATGACATTTAGTATATTTCGAACACTGAATATGCGGAAAATTGGCTAGGTGTTGGTATTCAAAAAGTGAGTCGTAATAGAGGGAGTCAAACATTTGCTATAAAAGTCTTTGTTAATAATCAAAAATTTTAAATTAAGTAATATAAAAGAAAAATTAATTATACTAATTCCACACCAATTATTAAACTGTTTGCTTTTAAAACTGCTTTGCACTGCTTGTATTTGTTTTATGACCCAAGAAAATAATTGGTTTATCCATTTCTGATTTTGAAATGGATGTTTATCTTTCCGAACAATCAATGGTCGGACTGTATTTCAGTTGATGTTATTTAATCCTGTGTGCTCAGTTAGGAATATACTAATTTTACTATTTTGTATTTTATATTAGATGTATCGTTCGGAAGGCACAATTGCAGAATTTACAATAGTTCTTGTTCTAGAATAGGCTCTTCTGTTTCATGAACAGTTTTTGAAAGTACGATTAAGGACACGGGCTTCTTTTCTCTGAATGATATTTATAAATAATTATATTCTGAATGATAACTATTTTACGATTAAATTAATTCAGTTCAGCTAAAAAAAATTAACAACACGACACAATTACATAATAATGAAACGAGTACATAATGGAACGAGTCACATTACATAATGAAACCCATTATAAGGCAAAAGGATTTCAAAAGGCACTGTTGGACATCTGCTAGAGCTATTTCTGTTATTATTTATCATGTACAAAAATGTTATGTAATCTGTGTGTTTATTGGTAACCATAGATACAACTAATCTTCATTATTGTGCACATTCTCAAAAATATTTTTAATTTAGCATGACGTCAATGTCAGTGAAAATAAAGATAATGATTATTTATCAAATTAGCCTAACCAAGCTCGAATCCCTAAACCCAGCACGTATATTTTGAAAGGATCTTGAATTCCTGGCCTTAGGCGATTATTAAACAATATACATAATTGTTATAATAATGTATTAATCACTGTAGTATTATATACCAAGCTATTATACAATTATTAAATAATTTAAATAACTGAAAACAAGCATGAAAGGTATTTTCCATATCAATAGAGTTTTTAGATATTGTTTTGCGGCACACGTCCTACGCATGCTCATAGGAAATTATGTTTCCTATGAGCATGCGCTAGGGAGAAAAAAGCTAACGGACGTCCTATGGTAACTAACGTACGGTATGCAAAACTCTAATATCTTAATAATTATTTGTTTTTAAAATAATTTACATTTGAAATTTTGACTGCATTTGTTTTATTGTGAAGAGCATTTATATTGCTTATTAATAAGTTAGTTATACAGTTTGCTGTGCTGGTAATAATGCGGTAATTGTTGTGCTGGTAATAATGCTCGTAATTGCTGCGCTGGTAATCTTGAGAAATTTCTCGAAATTAAGCATATTAAAATCAAAGTTTCTACTATATTTATAACATTCGGAGACCGCCGGGTTTTATAGCAGCAATTAGAAGTACTTAAGTTTATGTTTATCATTATCTTCATTATTTATCTATGTAAATCAGTATATTTTTAATTCATTACATTTTGCAAAAAAAAAGTTGAAGTTCTAAAATAATATTTTGTGGTATCGCCTAATTAATTATGAAAATTTATTTATTGTGTTATATTTATTTTATACATAACTTGTATGACATGATGTCATATGAAAATGACAGCAATTTGCATTTAGTGCAGCCATTTTTTTTTTATGGAAAAATTTAAAAAGATTTGGATTATTTTTCTTTATTGCATAAAATCAATCTCTATAAATATGATATACATAAATGTTTAATTTTAATTTATTTATATATTTATATTTTTGATTTTTTATTGGATTTAATATATTGTGAAAAGAATTTTATTAGTTAGTATTATGAAAATTAAACACTAGATTATCCTTTGGTTATAAAATATTCTCATTTTTGAAAAGAGCTACTTGACGACAAATCTTGTTAAATATCTTTAAGTTAAGAATCTTAAGGTGATTTTTTTTTATTTTATAGCTTTTTGAATTTTTTTAATAGCAAATTAATAATATTGAGTTTGTATTTAATGGAGTGGATAGCCCCTCACTGTAATTAATTAAATATTATTGTATGAAAGAGAGTGTCCTAATTGTTATATTTATTGGAATAAATTTCCTCATATTTTTTTAATATAACGTTGGTTAATTATAATTTAAAAAGAATTTATTTTCATAAATTGCTATTTTACTATTTATGATACTACCTAAAACTATGAGACGAAACCAAGTAAGGAATACAATAATATTCTGTTAAATTTTTTTGTATTTGGAATCAAAGTAGGTAAGATGAATTTATTATAGCTTAAATAATTCATGTTATTAAATATACATTAATACAGTTACTACTTCATTATTCTGAGACTCTGTTTCTTTGAAAAATATTTTATATAAAACAACTCTGACGCTTTCTAAATAGATGATTTGCTATTTAATTAATTATTCTATAATTATCTTTATATATCTGCATCAAATCAGACAGAATTATATTTATTATAGTATAATAATTTTATTTTTATTTTTATCATTTGTAATATATTTTTATTTTTATCATTTGTAAAAATATATATATATATATATTAACGGGATTGGAAGAAAATGGTGTACTTACAAAATAATATCTTTGTTTAAATTCCTCATAATCTCAAAATTTATATAAAAATGAAATTACATATTTTGTTTTGCTATGTTAAAATAAAATACATTAATTTTATGAACTATTTTCTTTTGATAAAATATTTTGTCGAATCATTAGTGCAGCGCATTACGAATTTAAATTAACAATATATAATTAAAAATAAATTAAGAAATAAATTAATAAAAATAAAATTAATTACGAAATAAATTAGCAAATTTCGACTTAAAGTTATTTTAAATTGTTTACAAGTTGAGAAAATTTTAATACGTACTTGTGTGGATGAAAATCCTGTAAATAAAATAATTTCAGGAAAATCACATATTTCAAAATGTTCCTTTACATTTAACCCATTATAAGAAAGAAATTTGAAAATAGAAAGCTTGCTGAAATGAATTTTTATTTATTTTATTTAAATGTAGACTTCTAATATTATATTATAAAGACTTTCCTAAAATAGCTACTTTGCGTTGAAAGTAATTTTGAAAGCAGTTGAAATCAAATTTCAGCAATAGCGGTCCCGAAAATGTAAGATGTTTTCTTTTTTTGGCGAAAGATTTAATGAAACATATCTTACGCAATAAATTATATGAAAATTTCAGGCTTGAACAATTGGGGTCGTAATTCTGCTTAAGTATGATAACAAAAGCTCTTCGTAAAATTAATGCAGAGCTTGTAGTAAAGCTCACGCCAGAAATGATTTATTATTCATTTGCAATAATGATCGTTAATGTATTGCAACCATGTAACTCAATACAGCAATAACATAATTAATAATATATTAAGAAGCTTAATTTGTTAATGGCTGCAAATGCTGCAACTAACTTTTGATGATTTGATGTTTTAAATAATATTTCTCGTAATTTTTACATTTGATAGCATCTAAATTTAGCATATTATAAAGTTAATAACTTCAAATGTACTTAAAATTTGAATAAAGGGTAATATTTTCTACAGTTATTATTTACGACTCGCTATTAATTTTTTTCTAATTCGTTCTCTTTTGTTTAATTTTTATTTAGTTCCCTTAAATTTGAAATTACAAAATGAATGATAGAATTTATTTTGTAAAACAAACGTAAATCAATAAGACAACAAAAAATATTCTTTGTTTAAGACAAAAAAAGATTCCTTGTTAACATATCGCCTTTGACTATTGACTGTGACTTAAAAATAAAAAATGTATCGAAGTACAATTAGACTTTTAATCAACACTCTCTAACATGATAATGATACGCCAACTTCTAAATAAATGGGAAAAAAAAAGCAAATAATTTAAAATTCTAAATTCTATTTTTCTAAATGAAATCTAATAGCTACAACCAGCTTAATAAGTGTTATATGATTTAAAAATAAAATAATTTATACATGTATAAATACAGTTTTATTTAGGAAATACAGCATTCTCTTATTCCAGATTTTCAAATTTCCAAATTACTGTTCCTATATAATTGCGAATAGAAAAAACTATTATACTTTTGCGGTTTTAATCGTGTCATTATGATATTTGTTCATTAGAAGGGCAAGAAAGTTACTTTTCCATGTGACAATCGCCGTTTTATTTACAAAGTATTGAATATTTGGATAGATGAACTGTCTAATTGGAAATTTATGATTTATGATTTCCTTAACAAAACTCAAACCAAGCCAGTTACCACGAAAGTCCTTCTTCTAAATTTTACTAAGAATATACAGGGTTCATATAGCATTTTTTATATGCATTTTGGATGACCAGTAGTATATTCTTTTGAATTTAAATTTAGCCTATTTTTAAAATTTTGTTTTGAAGTTAAGTAAAATTCTAATATTTCAGAGTCTTTATTATTTAAAATATTTGAAAGTTAATAATAATTAAACATAAAATAATTTATAAATAATATATTCAATTTTTTAAACTGCAAAATACCACAGAATCATTATTATTAATATTAAAACATTTAACAAAAATTATCTACTATCTATCTATCTATCTATATATATATATATATCTAACACACATATGTATATATATATATATATATATATATATATATACAAACTATATATATATATGTACACACACTATCTACACACACATATATATATATATATATATAATATTAAAGTTACATATAGAAAATGTATTGTCTGTTAATTGTATTGTTCTGTATGAATAATTACATAAAAGTGTAGTAAATTCGACTGAATTAAATTCTTGTATCATCCATCATATTTTTTTGGCTTATATCGGTTATCTTCGTGTCTTACTTGAATATGCAACAAACAGTTTAGGGACTGTGTTAAGGTTTAGGAGGACTATATTGCCTTCCGAGAAGACTTTTAAGGGTGCCTTTCCGCATTTGCATGAAGTATGGGAAAAACTATCCTCCAGAGAGTCCATATCGATGCAATCCTCTAACACACGCTACAGTTCAAAATCGCAATCGCTTCTAAAGGCAGTAAAAAGCTGAATTCCCAACAGATATTGAGAGGGCACGTCTCAGAACGATAGCCAATAGGAAGCATTTTAAGACCTCTGAATGGTTGACGTTCTGTGACGTGCGATCTTTAATGGGACGGGAATCCAGCTTCATAAGGCGACGCCAGAGGATTCTTACGTGAGCTGTACTCCCCCTTGCTGCATATGTTGTCGTTAGATCTAGAGTCTGTTAAAAAAAGCCAGCGGTGACGAGAGTTTAAAACTTGATTAATTTTATTGAACAGGTGCTTTATCCGAAAAATCAAGGTATTTTATCATCTCCAATATTTATCGAACATATTTGGTTAATAATATCTATAATATAGCTTAAAGCTAAAATATAACTGATTAGAAAACAGAAAACTATTGAAAATAAATGACCACAAAAACCAAAAATATATGAATCATTTGACGTGAATTGCGTCATTTGGTGTAACGTAACTAGATGTTAATTGACGTGATTGAATATTAATAATAACTTAAGAAACTATATGATCAAAAAGAACGAAGAATTTTTTCTGAGTAAATGTCTAAAATCGCACGTAAATAATTACTTAATAAAATTATTAATTACACAAATACAAACAACTGTTCATCGAGATTACCATATATTAAATAATTATTTTTCTGCATATCTACAGTAAATTTTTATTGGTTTTGATAACTTTGCAGAAACTACAGGATAATTCAGTAAAATAGTTACTGAAAGAATATAGGAAAAAAAACATTGAAAGTAATAAAAAGAGTTTTTATGGCGAAAAAGGAGTTATCAAAATAATTTGTAAATAAGAAATTTCTAAAATAATTTAGGTTGCTCAAGAAGAAAAATATCATTTAAAAATTATATCTATTTCAAATTAGTTACATATCTTCACAGATAAAACTCTGCAATATTTTCAGATAAACAGAATCGCCTAAGGCACGATTAAATGTATTGAAGACAGCTCAAAGAGCATTTCTATGAATTCAATCCAATAGCCCTTAAACTCCGTCTGTCAAAAAGTTTACTGCCGCGTTGCCAGGTTTAATTATTTGAAAGAGGCCATAGATCGTCTGACTCCACAAACTCAGAAAGGGAATAGGTTTAAATTTTCAATATTTGTCGTCTTCAATAAAATCCACATCTAAATGTTTCCTGGCGGGCCTTAAGAAATCGTGAAACGCATTTGAAATCACCCCGAAAGGCTTTATCTAAAATGGAAACAAATTTGCAATCTGTCAAGGTCTATATTTTAAGAGTTTCTTAAAATATATTCGAATTTTAACATTGTGTAGAATTATTTCAATTTTAGTAGAAACCTGAAATTCTAAGTTTATATTGCTGTAAAAGTTTTATTATTATTATTATTGCTATTGCTGAGCATTTTAGTGTTCTTCATTGCCAATAATAATAGTGGATTTATTTTTGTATAAGATGTATCACATGGATCTATTAAAAAATTACAAAAACGGTAAAAGTTGCTCCTTATGTCTACCTCTAATATAAATATTTTTCTAATTTTTATCCGTTGATCGAAATCAGTTGCTTTAAGAATATCAACTCATTGTAAAAGTACGATGAACAAGTAATATGAAAAAATTTTTAAGTAAATTCCAACTTTTTTTCACTATACAGGAAGTCCTTAATAAATTTTTTTTTTTAAATTAATTAAGATCAAGCTTTTTTTTCCTACTTAAGATTTTTTTCACTATATAAATTAATGGTAATACATTTACGCTGTAACTGTCAGATTTCAATTCTTTTAAACATGGCACATATGACTAAATTGTTATTTAATTCATTTTAACATGATATTTCATCTGAACTTCTATTAGAACTAAAACAGAAGATAAAAGAAGATAAAAACAATATAAATTTTTTTTAAAGTCAATTCCTACTTTTTTTCCACTATTTGCAGAAAGTCCTTTATAAATAATTTCTATTCACTTTTAAGTTTACCTGGCACCTGGAGTATGTTTCCCTGAGTACTTTCAGGGGTATCTGTTCCACATTCACGTATTTATTAGTAAAAATCAGAAAAACATTGACCGATCAATTCCAATTGTTAATACCGGATTACTTCTTACAATCTTCATCTGATTTATTCCTTTTATAAAATAGTTACTGCACTTTATATAAGCAATAATGAAATTTTAATCCACATTCACTCTATCTACACAAATTGGAACACTGGTTTCAACTATAATATTAAATGCATTTAGTCTTCTGTATTGAAATAAGTTATTATACAAACGTTTGAAATGCTAATATTTGTCAGTTTCTTTATAGGTAGAATATTTTACTATTAGTAAAAAAACATGATGATGGAGCGACGGTGAATATTGTTCAGCTTTTGGGTTGTTTGAGAGCCAATCATAACAACATTTTTTAGTCAGTTCCATCGCATGTAGGTGTTTACGGCAACGATATTGCAAATGAGCTGCCAAGGACAGCAGCCTTAAAAGTTCTAGTCTCCTTTTCCCTGAACTTGCCTCTAGTGTCAAATTAACTCTTCCTGGAGAAAGGTCCCCTACATGATTGGTATGATTGTAACCGTCCTAGTTATGCTTTAATTGAGGATGGCAGTAGACAGAACAAACTGACGACTCTTGATAGGCTTCGCTCCGCTGTGATTATTTTTCGTGCTGTGTCATGATTCAGCGTCATGTGTCAGGGCCTTAAGTTTTATCCCCGTTGCCCGAAAATGTAGCTAGATTCAAGAAATTCCTGGCCATATCTCGACTTGCGTTTGCCGCCAGTTGAGCTCAAGTCCTTCAAAAGTTTTCATTGTTTAAACACATTGGTTTCTTGACTTAGTCTAAACGTTGCTGTCCACCAAGTTGGCTAAGAAACAACATTATTAGCAGGAATCATGCACTCTATCTAATAATTATCATAATTCTTTTAAACAGTTGTATCAAACAATTGTAATTTTTTTCTTCTACTTTTTTTGTACCTTTCTTTTGCTTTAAGTGTATATTTCACAAGAAATAATATTTTATTAGATGATCTGAAACTTTCAAATTGTTGCAATCAGTTTTTATGAATTTAAATATTTTAAAAACAGGATCAAAGTATTATCATGATAGTATAATCCAGCATCAAAATCGATTTTCCTCCACTCAAACTAGAAATATTTCTTTAAGCGCATAAAAGGAACATTTTATTGATTTATTTTTCTATTTATTTCAGTCACTTAATTGCAGTAAAAAACTTTTTTTAAACTCACTTAAAAACAAAAAAGCGAACTATTTTATATTTTCTACAGTCTGGTGCCTACAAAAATCATGATTTTTATTTTTAAAGCGCAATTTTATTTCTGTTTTTAAATTTGATTGGATTTAAATTCTTTCGAAAGTAAGTTGCAAAATGTTTTATTAAGTTCTTTTCAGTGTATTGCCTTTTTTGTACATTGCTGAAGTAAATTTTGATTTTAAAAGCATCTTTCTTACCATTTTTACTAGCCTAAAAGCATTTTACTTTTCTTAATTACCTAAGTGGGCAGGAGCAAAGCGGCCTGCTTTTTAACACTCAGGAATACCTAAGGGAAGCTTGATTTTAAATTCAACAAGTGATGCTGAATCGAAGATTTCTGTGTCTATAGCGGGCACGGGGACGACAGGGGTTGTTTAAAAAGTCCTTCTGTATATATATCAAGAAGAAGGGCTGACGAGTGCGAATCGTTAATTCCAATCGTTAGTTGTTATAAATTTGGTTGCAAATGTGGTTCTCAGTAAAAAGGAATGGTAATTTTGAATCTGTTACATATGTTTTATTAGAGTCGCCAGAACTGGTGCATTGAACAGTTGGCATTTTAACTTATGTTCCAACTTCATCTCATTAAAAGTATGCCTAAATGTACAATAGAGTTATGTGTGTTATTATTAAGAAATACCCTTATGCCAAAAAAATCTAAAAGGTTAATTTTTAAAATTAAAATTTTTAATTGAATCAAATATTATTTTAGATATTAACACTATTAAAAAGACTTTTTAAAAGCTTAAGAAATGTGTTTTATTAATATTTTATTTTATTTTAAAAATATTAAAGTTAGAAATATAGTATTATTCAAGATTTTCAGTGATTGATAATTTGCTTATAAAAATAGAACAAGGAAACTTTAAGTTTGGATATTAAAAATAAGCATTTTGAGAAATCAATTATAACAAAAAAATAGCAAAAAGAAAAAAATGAATCTATGAATCAATCTTTAATTTGATATAAAAACCCTTTTTTGCCCATGGTTTTGCTATATTGGCCAGCACTCTGGCTTTTGGTACCACAGGCTTCAGTTTCGTATACTGGCGGTGGCATGGATGTTTGTGAGTGGTTCGGAATCCACGTTAAACTGTAGGTGACGGTCTATTTAGCCAAAAGTATACACATGATGACCGTAGAGGTAACAAACAAAATCAACCATGTTTTTCGCGTCTGATGTCAATTAAACACATTGAAAAGAGCCCTGACGTTCACTTGAAAACTAAAATTTACCTAAATTTATGGGATAGTCTTAATATTTTAGTCGAACAGTAATATTTCAGCCAAAACGTTATAGTGTATCCTGAATTACGTTGAATCTGTTACTTGTCGTCTTTTTTTTTTTTCATTTCAATAATTTTTATATAATATCCTATTTTATTAACCTCATTTATTATTTAATAAGATTATTAATTTTACTTTGTAAAATAAGCATTGTATTTTAATTTTTATGAATTAATATAATTTTCTCCTGTAATTTTAGCACAATGTCTTATATAATTTTTGAATTAAATATATCAAGCAGTTTTCATTAAAACTTTATTTAAAAAATGTTGGATCAATTTGCTATATTTAATTATATATTTTTCTTGTAGATGCATAACATTTGAAAGCATACATATCAAACGACACATTATTATAGTTTTAAATCAAAATCTATTATAGTAATACTAATGCATTAAAATACAATAAAGTTTTGATACTATTGAATATCAAATTCATAGAAAATGTACGATTAAATCAATTATTTAAACAGAACATGCATTATGACATTTAACGTTAATTATATTCGTTGTAAGTATAGAGCAACCTTCCACAAGCAACTAAGCTTTATTTAATGAAAGGCAATCGAATTATAACTGTAAAGGTAAATATTTCTAAATCCAATTAATTAATTTCTGAAAGACTTTACTTACTAGGAAGATAATTATTTGCAATATTTCTAATAAATGGAATTTCCTCCGACTTTTATAACAAATTTCTACAGATATAATTTCAGTGTGTTCTGTAAAGACACTTGCTGTAATGGAACAAATTCATTTGAAGCGATTGATTTCAGCATTTGAAGAGGTTTAGTTCGTTTTGTATTGTCAAACATATATTGAATTCCGTTATCCAATTTAGGTTGTTCTTTTGTGCAAAAAATCCACTTGTTTAAGTTGGAGTAAATCAATTTTATTATTTTAATTTCAATCTTTAGAGATGCTAATATTTTACTTATTATTTATTTACATTCGAAACATATTGAATATTATAAGAATTTATTTTGCATACTATAATCAGCTCTTCTTAGTTTTTAATTGATGTTAATTTATTTCTTAAGATTAAACATTTCAAACACTACAAACTTTTATTTTAATAAATTTTATATAATATCCTATATTATTAACCAGGTTTATTAATTAATAAGATTATTAATTTTTACTTTGCAAAATAAGGATTGTATTTTAGTTTTTATTAATTATTGTAATTTTCTCCCCCAATTTTAACATGATATCTTATATAATTTTTGAATTAAATATATCAAGCATTTTTTCATTAAAACTTTATTTAAAAAAGATGTTGGATCTATTTGCTATATTTAATTATATGTTTTTGATTGCATTTATTTTTAACGTATTATACACGTTCAGAAACGTTTTATAGAAAGATAATGATTTTTTTAATGATCAATAATTTAACTTGCAATCATTCATTACTAGAACAACAAATAACAAATTCAGAATTATCTAGAATGTATAATTGAAAAATATACCCAGAAACATTATACCCAGAATTTACATCAATAATTTACAAATAGTATTTCAATACTATTTGCAAACTATTAAAACAGTATTGAAATATTAAAATATGGTGTAATATTAAAAAGTTAAAAAAATTTGGTGTTATATCAATATAGGTGTAATATTAAAAAGTTAAAAAATTTGATGTGACATTAAAATTTGATGTTATATCTATAAAGATGTAATATTAAAAGTTTAAAAAAAATTGTTGTAATATTAAATAAGGGTGTAATATTAAAAAGTTAAAAAAATTCATGTAATATTAAAATTTGGTGTTATATTAAATAAGGGTGTAAAAAATATTAAAATTATAAATATTTATAAATATTATTAATTTCCATATTAAAATTTGCTTTATCCTCTATTCATCCTTCTTGAACCAAATTTAAGGGAATTCCGGTGTACAGGTTTATCGTGTAAGTAAAAAGAGGAGCATTCTCTCCAGCTTCGGGGTTTGAGATGTTGAACCTCAATTATCAGTTCGAATAATCCATAATGCTGCTTTGAATCCTATGTTCCATATTTATAAAGCTCAAAAATTGTGTCTTTGATGGCATCAGCATTAAATAAAAGCTTCCATTTCAAAAGATTCGAATCGGGGCTTTTGCATCACTTTAATGAATTCAGAATCTCTACACCATTGCTCCCATCTCCATTCGGTAACAACATGAGAATTCCGGTGACGCTTTTAAAATATGATTACAATTGAAGCGTTGAAATCAGAAAATGAATGGATTTCCTTTAGCAATCCCTCAGGAAATCGCGAGGGCTATATTTAGGGGCCTGTGACGTCACAACCACGTCACCCACTTCCATTAAAAATCCTCCGGGGTAGGTGAGCAATCGAATCTTAAGTCCTCGTGTGATTCCACTCCAGTTTTCTTGATGGCATTTTAAATGAATTTTATTTCGGGTTGCATTTTTGTGAGGAATTGAAAAGTCTTAAAATCGAATGTCTTTTATTGCTTAAAACTAAACTGAAATTCAGTTTAATCTATATTCTTTTTCTAGTTGTTGATGTTGTTGCTATTCATTTTGCTTTATACACCATTGTTTTTCTCTTTTGGAAATAATAAGCAATTTTAATTGGTTTTAATGAAGAAAATAAGGCTGAAACGGGCTTTCCTTTCAGTTTAAAGTACTGTCTTTTTAAGTGATTATTTAAAAAAAAATAAAAATAAATAAATATAATATATATAATGAACTATAATGCTCCCGTGATAAGAAGAACAGGCTTCAGGTTGGAATCCTGGTGGCGGTATGGATGTTTGTTAATGATTCGGAATCCTATTTAATCAGTAAGCCCAGTCTAATTAGCCTAAAGTGTGAAAAAAAATGACCGCAGAGCGACAAACCAAATCATTGATAAAGATGTTGAAGCTAAGTAACTATTGGAACACCACGGTTAGCCTGGAATTGTAAACTTCCGGTTTAACAGCGGAAACAATTGATTCGACTACTTGTTAAGGGTGCTAGTCAGATATGCGCTTCTTTGAAAAAAAAAAAAGGAAATTAGTTAATGGGATTTTTTTCATTTAGTTATTTTTATTATCGTGTCATCTAAAATTTTAATTATTAAACATTAAATATATTTTTATTGAAATTGAAATCCCTCTTAAATAACATTTCTACCATTTGAAGCCACTCTTTTTGAATCCGTCCGATTGCCAATTTTCTACTCGATCGGTGGTCGGACTATTTCAGTAAATGACTTACCAAGCATAGCACGTATCTATTTAATTAATTCAGTCATTGGACTTTAGTAAGGTTCATTGAGTATTGTAGGCGATCATCCTTTATTTTCACACATATTTTTGTTCACTTTACTTTCTTTGTACCTGCTTTAAGGCCTTTGATTTTTCGTTATGCCAACCTGTCGCTTTTCATTTATCCTTACAAAATTCATTTACTGCTATAATTTTTAGTTTACTGATCAAAATAAAGTCACTATATAAATCACTTTATAATATAATTAATTTATTTCTTCTATGAGCTCAGTTTCTTTAAAAGATACTCGAATAATCAGATTTGCGTTCATCTTCTATCTAAAGTTCATAAATAAGGTGTATTCAGTTCATGGATAAGAAATATAGCAAAGCTCAGAATATTACAAAAAAGAAGAAAATAAAATACTATAGAGTTTTTTTTTCTTTTTTCTTTTTAATTTATTTTCTTTTTATTATTATTTTTCTATTTTGTAATAGAAAATAAAAAAAAAAAAAAAATGCATAATGCAAAATCAATAATTAGAGAGAACCTAGTATAAAGTTTCAAAGAAAATGAACAAATATTATTCATAAAGATTAAGTTAATTAAAGATTCTTTCTTTCTTTTTTTTTTTTTAGGATTTTGAATGTCATAGTCAGGAAGCCTTTTAAGAAGTGTATTAGGATTATTATTAATGTTATTATAAGAACTTTAGCAAGTTTATGAATGAAGTTTTTAACAGAAGGGATATTAATAGCAGTTTGAAATACCGTGGTGCATTAACTGCCATTCGAATATAGTAACTTTATTCTTGAGAATTTGAATTTGATTTATATTAGTTTTACAGGCAGATCCCTAAATTGGACTTGCATATGTTATAATGGGCACATGCAGGTCATATACAGTGGGCCACAAATTGAGTATACACCTTAGAAACTTAGAGACTTTTTGCAATTACAAATTAAATATTGCTTTAAGATGATTGAATTTCTTACCTTATATACTTTAGTCTATGCTTTATCGTACTATACTTATAAAATTGTTACGTTTATTTATTTTTACGAAAAAAAATAAAATATCTGAGACGAGAGGAAAACAACACCACAAAAATAAGTATACACCTTTATTAATTTCCTTTTAACGTAGAAATTAATATTTTGTTGCATAACCTTTTGTTTGAATTACAGTTTGTAAACTTCTGGACATAGATTCTACTAGTGTTTTAGTGGTTTCAACAGAAATTTTAGCCCATTCTTCTCTCAGAACCTTCTTGAGAACTTCCTTACTTGTGATTTCGTGCTCATATACAGCTTTCTCTAATTGCGTCCACAAATTTTCGATGACGTTTAGGTCTGGAGACTGGGATGGAGTGTGTAATTGCTTCTTGCAATGGTACAGCAAGTATAACTGCACAATCTTCGCTGTATGTCCTGCTGGAATATGAAGCTTGACCCAAGCCTCAACTTACTGGCACTTTTTTCAAGTTATCATTTAAAATCCCCAAATATACATGTTTGTCCATACCATCAATAAAGCAAGCTCTCCAACTCCTCCAGCCGACATACAACCCCAAATGAGGACAGTTCCACCTCGAACTTGACTGTCTTAATGGTGTTTTTAGGTGCCAGTGCTTTCCCAGCTTCTCTCCATATTTTAAATCGTCCATCACTTCCGTAAAGATTAAAGATTCTTACTTTCATCAGAAAATATTATAGTGTTCCAGAAAGAAATAGGCTTTAAACGTTCTTTGGCGAAAATCACTCTCTTTTGTCTATTGACATACTTGATGAGTGACTTTCGTATTGGTGTACAGCCATGAAACCCATATTGGTGAAGGGTACGTCGAATTGTTTCAACTGAGATCTATTTCCCGATTGTAGAGGACATCGATAAAGCTAGTTTAGAGGCACTCACCCTCGGAACTTTCTTTACTGAGTGAATGATCTTCCTCTTTGCTGTAGTACTCAGTATTTATTTACGTCCTCTTCCAGGAATATTGGCCACAGATCCAGATTTTTATAAGTCAGTAGTATTTTTTAGACACAACCATTAGTTACACCAATCAACGAAGTGATTTCTCGAAGAAATTTGCCCTCTTTCGACCATTTTACAACCAATAAACGCTCAGATTGAGTAGTTTCTCTACGAGAGATCATTTTACGATTTTTATTGAGAAGAAATACTATTTAAAAGCGTTGAAGTGCAATAGCACGTGTTATAAGCAGCAGCTACTCCTGAAATTCTTTAAAGAAAATTTGAAACTAAAAAAAAGTGGGGGCATAATTTACAAATATAAGAAGTGTATACTCAATTTTGTGGCATGGTTTTCTATCTTTTCTTCGAATCGCTTAACTTTTTTCGTAATAAATAAACTATAGAATTGTGTTATTATAGGATGGTAAAGCAGAGGTTAAAGTATCTAGGATAAAAAAAATTATCTATATAAATCAATATTTAATTTGTAATTGGAAGAAGTCTAAAAGTTTTAGAGGTGTATACTCAATTTTTGTGGCTCACTGTAAATAAGGATCTTAGTACTAATAGAAGTTTAACTATTTCTTGAGATAGCTGGTAAAGTTTGCAAATAATAAGATTAAATTTATCTCTAATATAGTTAATATGAGGAAGATGTTTGTCCAGAATAAATCCTTTATATTTAACTTGTGTTATAAATAGTGATTTTAGGGTTTTTGGGTCTTCTCTATTTTTACAGCACAACTTCGGTTTCAGTAACGTTAATGCGTGATTTTTATGATGCGCGATTAACGCTACGTGATTTTATAAGCCATTCTTCAAGCAAGAAAATGTAAGTTTGCAGCACGTTAGTTGAGAATTTAAGGTTTTTATATTGCACTAAAATGGCAGTATTCTCAGCAAAATGACAGATAGAAATATTGTGCTTTTGCAGAATATCATTCATATAAAGCGTATATAGATGATGCGCAATAACGGTTCCTTGTTGTCAGCAGTTATAATTTTAATGCTTGAATCTGATCGATGGACAGTAACGAATTTACGGTTAATAAGATGTCTAATAAGCAATTTGATTAGTAGTGGACGAAAGTTATAGAAAATTAATTTATAAATTAATCCTTGTTTCCAAAACATATCGAATGCCTTTTCTATGTCTAAGTAAATGATGCCAGTAATAATTTATTATTTGGTCCGTTTTCTATTGCTTCAGTAACTCTAAGAAGCTGGTGCGTAGTAAGTAGATTGTGTATGAAACCAAATTGCTGAGGGGGTAATAACATTGTTATTATTAACATGAGAGAAATATTCTTTAAAATTATTTTTTCGATAATTTTACAGCGTATATAGAAGAGAAATTGGGCGATAATTAATAGGATTAGTAGCATCTTTGCCTGATATTAGTATTGGTAGAATGAGAGCAATTTTCCATTGTGCAGGATAGTAAGCATGATTATGTATAGCACTAGTAATATTGGTGATATGATAGATAATATTAAGTGGCAAGTTTTTAAACATTTTATATTATCAATATTTTGGGCTTCATTAAATTTCGTTTTTTTAATATAATACATTATTTTGCAAACAGTTAATAGAGTAAATGATAGCTGGAGGAATAGTTATGCTAAGAACAAGATTATTAGTGTCATAATCATAAATATTATTATCCCGAAATTGTTCCTTGTATGAGTTAGCGAGAGTTTCTGCTTTGTACTGGCTAGTGATAGCTTTATTTTTAGCATAGACTGAATTCGTAAGGTGAGGGATAGTTGAACGTTTTATATTGAGTTTTTCAGTAGTTAACCAATTGGAAATTATCTTTAATGGTGAGAATTTGGATTTACAATCTCAGGTGTCCTGATTAAATATACGAATCTGCGTGCAAAGTTTCGTTTGATCTTGATTATATAATTTTTAGAATGTGGATCAGGAGAAAGTGGCTATCTTTTTGTTGCTCTATTTCTTTCAATAATAAGAGATTCGAAAAAAAATTAGGAGTTATTTTTTTCTTGGAGGTTCAGAAGTATTATAATAAGCAGTAGTAATATTAGCGTTAAGTTCATCAATTTGTTCATTAGAGTTAATAATATTAGATTTAAATATTGGTGTGCTAGCAAGAAGCTTATTAAATTTTTTCCATAGTTTTCGTGGTATTAATTTGGGTAATATAACCAATATTAAAAGTGATTATGGTCTGATGAAAGTTTGGAGATGGACTGGATATTATGCTGAAAATAGAAATTGCTAGTAAGTGTGAAATCAATGATAGAAGCATACGTTTTACATAATCATTCTTAATTCTCGTCTAGTACTATTTTTTTAATCGCTTATCGGATTAGCATTTTAATTAATCTATTCTACTGTGTTTTAATAATGAAAACACTTTACGAATATATTCTATTTTTCCTTATTCATTATTTCTTTTATAAATTGCAAATTTTTATAGGATGGTAAATTGAAAATTTAGAACAGAGAATTTCAGAAAATTGTAAAAAAAAATCGTCTGATTTTAAATACAGGCCGTTTAATTGCGGAATATTTCCGAGGGCTGAAAATTAAGTAGAATATTACAGATGATTAATTGAATTAAAAAGTGTTTATTTTTTAAACTTGTGTTTTTGTCAGTTCTTGGTTCCAGTTAAACAAAATATATATGTTATTTAAACGCAAAAATTTTACATCCACTTACGTTAATTTAATTTATATGATTGTCGAATATTCCTACCCTGATAGAGATAGCAGTGGCAATGTACACTCATGTCCATAAATTAAAGATAGTGAAGTTCAGGCAAAGAAAGAGACAGAAGCAAAACAAATTTGACTTATTTGTAAAGTCTATTTATTAAACAAAAGGTAAAGAGCAAAAAGATGCTATATGTTTGACATAATTAATTAAAATTGCGATTTTTACTCCCTGGAGAAAATTTCAAAAAAGAATCTATTTGCAAAAAAACAGTATAGCATGGTTAGTATGATGGTTAATATGGAGTATGTCTCCCGGACGATGCAATACAGGCCTTACAACGCCTAGGCATGCTGAGTATCAAATTATCAATCTGATCTTGGGGAATATTACACCACTCATCAAGCAATGCTTTCCGAAGTTCCGATTGACAGGTGGGAGGGGGTTGACGGGCTGCAATTTGTCGGCCAAGCACATCCCACACATGCTCTATTGGATTCAAGTCCGGTGAGTATGCTGGCCAATCCATACGAGTGATATCCTCCAATTGAAGGCATTCGTCTACAATGTTTGCATGAGGACGGGCGTTGTCATCCATAAACAGAAATTCAGCACCCATGGCGCCCCGAAACAAACGTGCATGTTGTTCCAGAATGACATCCCGATAGATGTGATCTGTCATCGTTACACTCTGAACATGCAGGTCAGTTCTGGAACCAAGAATAATTCCTCCCCAAACGAGCCATCCTGCACCACCGTAACAGGTTAATCGCAGGCGACAGTGAGTTGCGGTAAGTGGAACACATATGACAGGCCTACGAGCAAATAGACCAATGTGCCCTAAGCGTCTGTACATGGTCTGCCTGAAACTGTCGTACCGGTAGCTGAAGAGAGCTGACGAGACACGTCTGATGCTGTGCTCCGTCTGTTTCTTTTGGCAGTAACTGCTAAATACCGGTCATCATTCGGCGTTGTAACTCGGGTGACCTGTGCTGTAACATCTACTCACATTACCATCATCTTGGAATCGTTGCCAAAGCCTGGCGATGACATTCTGGGCTATTCCAAGTTCCTCGGATACTTCCAGCTGGGTACGTTCACATTCCAGTCGTCCGATAATTCTACCACGTAAAAATCACCCAAATGCTTCCTTTGTGCCATAATATGCGGTTATTGCACTGAAAGGCTTTTAAAGCGCTTGTGAACAATTTTACTTCTTTGCGACCATTCCTTATATACCCCTCTCGTCATTGTGAGTACTATCCGCGCCATCTGGTGTTTTCCTGTAATTTGCATATTCTTTTTCAAGATGTGTGTGATAATTCTACAGGTGGAATTTTTATTTTAGAGTTCAATTTCTGTGTGATTCTGAATTATCCTTAATTTATGGACATGAGTGTATTAGAGTGACAACACATATATATATATTGCTTGGAAGAGAAGCCTTATATATATATATACATTCTCTTCCAAGCAAGAATTTTAAAGGGAACGTTTGGGAAAATAGGATTTTCGTCTAAACGCCGTTTTTTAATTATTTGTTCTATTGGTATATAGTATGATGGCACTTTCTGCGATATTTTATTTTTCTTGCGCTTAAAGGTAGTTTCCCACCGGTTCTAAAATGTCAAGTCATAGTAAGCCTGTCATATCTCCTGTCCTATCGCTCCACCCCCCTCCCCATTGTTTCTAATTTGAAATTCTTCCAATTTGTATACATCAGAACTTCTAGAGAACGTGCAATAAAATGATTTTCCAACTATTGAGAAACCTGGAGTTTTGAAAATTTATCCTATAATTACCCTTACACAAGTCTGATTTTCTTACAGATTTAAATCAGGGTTTTCTCTTGGTCAAAGAAGGACTTTTCCAGTGTTCTGCAGAATTATGTCTTAATGAAATTCAAATTAAAAATCTTTGGAGGATTGAAAAATGTAGGTTTTGATTAGTTGCTTTTTACATCTTTAGATTTTATTATCCAATGGAATTCCACTTTTATATTAAGAAATAAGGAATCATATACGAAGACAACAGATATATGTATACCTTTATGGATATTATTTTGTTCATAGATTTTCTGAAAAACATTGGCATTTCGATGTTACAAAATTTCAGTGAAATTCTGTAAAAACTACAATTTAACGATATCTATCTTTAAGTAGATTGCCTTTTAAATTTCGATAAACATTCGTATTAAATTCATACAAATCATATACGAAACATATTGTTTTGAGTAGAGAAAGTTTTAGAAATCAAAATTAAGGCTGAAACTGAATTCTGGTATCTGAAAACTACAACTGTAGTGTGCAGGTTGGATAACCAGATTGTAAATGGTGTGTGGTTGGGTTGAGATACTTAAGGCATAGGTTTAAGAACTGAGAACTCACAGTTTTATTTACGCATGCACAGAATTTTTTTTTCTTTCTAATGCAGCTGATAAAATGATAGAGAAATTGAATTTGTAATAATTTTCTCTGAGATTTTACTAAATATGAAGATGAAGAAAAGGAATGAAATGAAATACAAAATATGAAGTTGGTGTACAGTTTTTTTTTCTTTCTAATGCAGCTGGCAAACACAGACAGCTTGGTCTTGGATGTCTTAAGGCAAGCGCTGCAAAGACGTTACTCACTTTGCATTTCCCAGGAGCGCGTGTAACTTGATGATAAGCCACGGACGCGGAGTAACAATGTCCCCGCAACGCTCTACGATCATATTAGACCGGGACGTACGGTTTAAAGTGGATTCCGAACCACTACAAACATCCGTGGCACCGCCGGGACTCGAACCCGAAACCTGTGGAACCGAGCGTTTGCTACTCGGCCATTCAGGCCCGCATGCACAAACATACAATCATACAAAAATAATATTTAATGCATTTGAGGTAAAGGATGGATAATTATAGCTTCATTATAGTACTCAATTTCTGGGCTGCTATTCTTCGCTAAGCGCAAGGTGCGTCAAGAAGTGCAGGTTTGTACTAAATGTACTTCCTATCTGGCTAAAAGACCGTAAGCTAACTAAAACGCAGAGTTGCGCTAAATATATTTCCTCCCTGGGTGGCAGATTGTAAACTAAACGTTTCTCAACAGAAGGGCATGGTTGCGCTGTACTTCCTCTTAATGAGAGTCTAGAGTCCAAATGACCGTTTCTACTGAATGCCACTGAAAGGCTCTCTTGCCAGTGTGTCAGAGGAGGAATGGTTACACAACTACAAAAATTTTTAAAAATTAAATTTTTTGATTCAAATGATGTTGTCACGAAAATTCTTTTTATTGCCGTAGATAACTATTTATTTTTTGCTTATTATCAAGATTTTTAAATTATTTGATGGCGAATAATTTTTGAACTCGTTGTCAATTGGAAAGAAATCTGACGAGTTAGCTGTTGTGCCATTTTTTATTTTCTTTTCTAGGAAGTTGTCAGAAATTACTTAAAGAACATGAGAATATTATCTGTGTCTCAGTTACACAAGGGCAGTCCCTCGAAAATTTATCATTCTGTTAGTCTCGTATCAACAGTTAGTTAAGTTGTGCTATTGTATATCAGTATTTGTTTTTTTGTCGTGCAATAAATTTTATATATTTATCATCATGTTAATAAGATATCTACTCAACTTTTGAAGCTTGGTTTGTTTCATTTATCTATTATAGTTGGGTTTTTCCATACGAAAGGGGTTTTATTTTCATATCCAAATAAACTAAACTAGCTACTATTTTGGTATACAATAATATTTAATAGGCGAAATCTAAAACTCCTAAATGCTTGATGCTACTGAAACCAGACAGGAATATATTGCTGTCATACACATACACTCTGGAGAGAAAAATTAAATCCTGATAAATTGGTTTTGAAATTGTTTTACTTCTATTTGTTACGTCATTACTTCAAACATCATGAATGGCAAAAGTAATGTTCGCAGTTACATACGACTCAATGGCATCAACATTTTCTTGCCGTCGAAATCAGTTATAATAAATGATTTTAAAGTGTATCTACATTTCTTAAATAATGGAGAATATAATGACTTCCAAGTAGGCACCACCACATTACCAAAAATAAATAAATAAACTTTAATAATAGATAATTATTTCGCTTATAGTGTTACGTTGAAGAAACCGAATGTTTTGAAACAAGGAGGGAAAAAAAAATATTTGCTACGTAACTAAAGACAATCAAATGGAAGGAAAGTTGAACTATTTTATAGCTCTAAATTAGTTATTCATAAACAAAAATATTATAAAATTCGCATTCTTTGTTATAGTCATGATAGATTTTGTTACAAAACAAAACTTTATTTAACTAAAAAAATAATAATTATCATGAATAAAAAATAATTATTACTTATTATAATAATTTAAAAAAATAATTATTAATATTTATATTAAAAATAATTATCTAGAATTATATTATATTTTGACTTCAAGAATAAATGCAAAATTTATCTTATTAAATTCCTTCTATTAGCTCACACTCTCCTTTTATATATCTTGTTCAAATTTTCAATCGTTCATAAAATATTTTTTATTCATCCATTCTAGTTCAAATACATTTTTTTCTGAACTTGTAGTGGATGACACTTGATGTTAATGCAGTTTATCAACTATTAATTCAGTAATTAAATTTAATTCATTAATTTTAGTTTTTTTAGATTTAAGTTGCATCTATATACCAATAGATGGCGCCAGATAAACTTAAAAAAATGAATGAAAATTATTTATAAAGGACTTTCTGCTATATAATGAAAAAAAAAAGGAGGAATTGACTTTAAAATTTTTTTCTTATAATACTTGTTTATTGAATAAACTGAACTAAACTGATAAATGCTGAAAACGATTACTTTAAGTATATTCTAACTATTTCTAAAAATGTTCCGAATACACTTCTTTAAAGCTACTTATCAATTCAAAGAATATTACAAAAATTTCCAAGGACATCGTCTTCATCAGATTTGCATTTTATTTACATTATGCTGAAATTCAATGTTACGTTGTGGAAATGTTTTAGAATCAAAAGTGCTTTCATTCGGAATAAATGATTTAAACTATAAACAGCTATAAAATCTACAGAATTAAATGTTTCTTTTCTTTATGTGTGTTATGTGAAATAAAAAATAATCCTGTATCGTTTGAATAAAATAAATAAATATCCAGAATCGTTTGAATATTTCAATGTAGTTTTTTAAATTTTTAACCAACGTAATCTAGTTGAACTTAAAGCATTATGCTGTTAATAGGATAAACAAACTAATAACATTGAATTATATTCCTAACTGTAGCCGTAATTTACAATAAATCGAATTTTCTTCAATTTTTCAATACTATCAATGGTACACTTGAAAGTAAAGAAATTCAGAAATAAAGGTTTTATCAAATCAACAATGAAAGAAAAAATCCTTTTTTCGTTCGAATTTTGGGATGAATGACAATACCTAGATATTGCAGTTAGGCATAAAAGTCAAAAAAAATAATAATAATAGAAAACACAGAACAATTCGATAGAAAATCAATGGAACCAATTCTACCAGAAGCAATCCTTAAGACTAACTTCAAAATGCTTTTAGGAACAATCCTAGTTTTTGGTTTTTATCTATTACTTCTGAGTTCTAAAGGAGAGCAATTGAAAAAAAGTTTCTGCGATAACGTTTAATGTTCGGGATAAATAGAACAAGGTCCGATGAAGTGTTGACTCAATAAAAGAAAGAATTGGAACAATTTATAAGAATTTTCTTTTTTTTTTTTTCTTTGCCATATTACTTAAGATTTGGATCAAAGAAAAGTTGTTGGATACAAACGTTGACTACTCGCGATCGATTATTTTGTCTATAAAAACAAGTCAATTATATTATGTCATAGCAAATTGAATTTTTCAAATGTTCACGAAGAAATTGTATTTCAAACTTGTATGATTAATTAAATTAATTATTTTCGTTTTTTTTGTACAAAAAGCACTGATTGCTAACTCATCTTTTATTAAAGTACCATAAGTGGTATATTAATAAATCTTTTGACGAATATGCTTTGTTGATATAAAGCTTTTGAAATATATTATAAATTTCATTTTTAATGCATAAATATTCATAGAACACACGCTCACAAGAGGAAATAATTCATTGATAAATAAAATGTTTGAATTTAATGGTTTCTTCTGTATCTAGAAATGTAAATGTAAAGAATGCCAATTTAAGAACTCTGTCATTTTGCTTTAATTGTTTTATATTTATTCTTAATTTAAAACCAATTTTCAAATGCACCATGTATTGGAAGTCATTATTTAATTGCAAGTTATATTTTATTTTTAAATATCCTAAATAAGATATGTTATGATGACCGAGCCACTAGCGTTGTGGCTCTCAGTGCCACAGGTTTCCATCCCGGTACCATGGATGTTTGCAGTGGTTTGGAATTCATTTTAAACTGTAGGTCCTGGTATAATAAGACTGTAGATCTTTGGGAGTAGAGCTGATAGCCCTACCCTGTAAAGAGAAGCCATCTCCTGTTTCGGAATCTGCCAGTAGACAGACGGCCCTGGCCCTCCCAGGGCTTTAGTACCAGGGAATTTAATTAGTTAATATATGTTATATAGGTTAAGCACAAATAATTTTTGTAATTTTTAAATATTCTGCTATATATTGTAAATCTGTGTAAATTTACAAATTTTAAGGAATCCGTATGCTACAATAAAAAAAAGTGCACAGTAAATGTCATATTTATAGCCCTCTAATTAGATGGAAGTTATTACTATGTTATAGTTTCTAAAACCATAATTCAAACTTGCCTCAAGTAAAAGTAAATATTTTATATAATATTTAATAGTGTTTATATTTTTTCTGGTAATATTTATCAATATAATTTCTCATTTAGTGTGCTTTAAAATTCCTCATAAATGCAAATATCGTAACAAAATAATGATACTCTTGGCTCACCAGAGAATTTACAATGTTACCATTTGATTTAATCAAGAACTAGAAACTCTAAGCAAATAAAAGAAAACATCAAGTTGAAGACATTTTTATGCAATTTGGAATAATATTAAAGATTCACGCATCATTAGTCGGACTATCTAATAAAATGTTTTTAAATTTAACGCAGTACGATTGTTACAATGCTGTTTTCTGAATTTTCTGCTTTGTGTGGAAGTTCTGCCATAATTGCTTTATGTGAATTCCCAACGGCTATTAAAATCTGGAGAAGTAAAGTACCAGACAATAGAAATCCTTTCCTCCCACCATTTTTTCCATGTTACCACTGTTGCTTCAGAGCTCTGAAACACATCGGAAAAATGTCTTTTCAACAAAAATGGAAGCTTGGATTTGATTTGTGGTCGTCTGAAAATTTTGCCTTATTTGTAAGCCATATTTTAATGTATTCATTTTTTCGCTAGGAATCGACTTTTACTGATACATTTTCTCTCACACCGTCCTAAAACCAGTACTAGTTCTGAGATATTTTTATGGGGGTTACTTAGTCTATTCGCACTCAGATGTGAACGTAGCTTTGAAGGCAAAGTTGACACAGTACAGTTCAACCATTGTTTATGTGGAAAGTAAACATCCGGTTTGAAGGCGGAAAAGTACGAATTGTTTGTTTCTTTTTTAGGGTTGATAGTTAATAATACGAGGTACAGAGCAAATTTGAAAGGAAAAAAAAACTTCAGTAGTTATTATGAAATTTTTTTCCATTTAATTTTTCTTTTGATTGTTTGTAATTTCAACTTTTGTTAAAAATTAAAATTATTTTTGCGTAGTTTAAAAATCTATAAAAATAATTTTTTTTTTTATCTGTTGGAATCGAGATCTCAGATCGATTTTCCATGTAATCGGTGATCGAACTATTACATGGAAATAAATAAATGCTTGCTGTAATGTAATATATAAAATATGTAAACGGTGCTTGTCATAATAAATGCTATAAATAAATAAATGATTATAATAAAATATGAAATAATTGCTTGATGTAATGTGCAAATAAATAAATGCTCGCTGTAGTTTGATTTGTAGCTCTACGGTCATTTTGTGTTCGCTTTAGGCTAAATAGACCGAAGTCTAGAGTTTATCATTGATTACAAACTACTAATAAACATCCATGCCACTGCCGTGATTCGAATCTGAAGTTTGTGATACCAAAGGCCAGAGCGCTAGCAATTGGCCATCAGTGCTTGCTCACCATAAGATGGTTATCGACAATGCAATGATTTCTCAATCCTCATTTTGTTTCAGCTTCTTCAATTAAAGGCAAATTGCATCTATTCATCTTGAAGTTTGTAGCAAATGCATGCATGTTCTAGAATATTCAAGTACCTATCAAGACTATTTTCATAAATTAGGGACAAATAATTCTAAAGCTGGTAATTATGCAATGCCCTGAGCGCAATTTTGTTATATAAATATGCATGCAAGTTTAATGCAGATACCGAAAAAAACTAAAAATACCAGCATAATAAGTTTATTACAAATGAATATACATTTCGTCCATATCTAATAACAGTAATGCTCCATGTACCAAAAACCTATTCTAAAATTCCAGAATTGGTTTATTGAAGAGATATTGGTTCTTAGTTTGAGGAAACATTACTGAAAAAAAAAACTATGCAGCCTCGCTTCAAAAGAAAAATGAAGCTTTTCTGTTCAACACTTTTTTTTTCCGTGCTACTTTTCAGAGCACCGAGACGACAGCTTGCGTCTAAAAATAAGCTTAAGAGCCGGTATTATGGACTAATCCTATTTTGTGACTGAAAAATCCTTGCAACAGAAACGAATGGGATTGTTGCACCATTTTTATTAGTAAAAGGGTAAGAATAAATTCCGAGAGCTGTTTTTGTTCGTTGTTTCATAATAGAAAGAAATGTTCCTTTTTTAAAAACTTTTTATTCTTTGCAACAAAAAAAGGGCGACAAATGTTTTAATCGGATAAGTTCAAAATATTTGAACAGGGGAAAATATAAAAAAATGCAATATTTTGATTTTTTTTTATGTAAAATTTATTTTCTTCATAAGAAAAAGCTTAAATTTTTTTCTCTGGATCATCATTAGAGAATTAATGTTCTTTTCAATTTTTGTTCATTGGAGGAGGTATGATGGTGGATGCCATAAAGCTTAGAAAGAGGAGACACAAATCCTGTTTACAGCTTTCGAAAAAAAGGAAACTTTGTTTTGTCGTGTCAAACTTTATTCAAGAATGCTTTTAAAAATAATGTTTAAGATAAATGTGTACTCATCTACATTACAGTTATAAAGTACAAGAAAATATTTTATTCTATAAAGCACACTTTACCTAATAAGGTTATTCTCATTTTCTTTATATTAATATTAAAAGAAACTGTAATAGATGGCATATGTTTTAAAATTCATGTACAAATTTTAAAGCATAGATATTATCAGATTTCCTATTTTTTTTTCATAATCTCAAACATTTTTAATTAATCTGCATCCATAAAGCCAACTTTAGCATTAATACATAACCAATAAACCAAAACATTAATACACAACCAATAAGCCAAAACATTAACTTCATATGCCAATAACTGTAGTTCGCCTTTAGAAAGGCAAAATATAGCTTTGAAGTGACATATACCTTCAATCCTTCATTGTGATTTATTAATTATATATATTATACTATGATTGCAGCAATTCTTGTAAATTGCTTGGTTGTAACGTTAATTCTCACATACATTGTTCCAGATTTTTTTGACGGATATTTTCACTTCCACCTAAATTACGTAAAGAAAAACAAGGTTCATAGATCTATATAACCCTCTTATAATTTTAAATTGTCTTAACGGCTACAAATACATATCCAGAATTTTTACAATAAAAGCTTTAAGCATTCTCGCAATCATTCCATTTGTATAAATATTACAAATGACACAGACAAAAAAGAATAATGAATTTTGTATTTCAATGCTTTTAATCAATACTATTAAATTTATTACGATTGGCACTCATTTTAGCATGTCTATACACAGAAGCAAGTTTAGGACATAATATCCTCCTTATTATGATTCACCTCTGCTATTAACGGCCCTTGACCAATCAATTATTATTATTGTGGTTAATGTCTCATTTACTTTTAACTTCTTTTGGTACATAGTAATACATCATCTCAAATAGCTAAAAAAAGAGTTACAGTTTCTGAAATATTTCTGCCAAATATGTGATGGACACAATCATTCTTTTGCCAGCCCAACCTATCCTTATGTTATCTCATTTATAGACGGATATTAACTACCACTGAACAAAGAACAGGCATCTATCACTTAAAGACTCACTCCTTCCATTTGATTGTCTTTGTAAACATTTTATATATATATATATATATATATGATATTCAGGTGTTTTTAATATTTTGGCGAATCGATTTATTTCGTTTTTTATTGCAATTACTGTGCAATTGACGTGCTGTTTCTCATACTGCATATTTTGTTGAAAATTGAACAAGGTGCACTTCGAATGAGCAAGAAGGAAAAATTTGATTAACTCTGTCCGAGAAGCCTGGCATAGCTGAACAGCTAATATTTAGTAAATGGATTCATATATGCATGGATTCGGAGAAAATTGGGACAATTCTAATCAGAAAATGTGATTCCAATGTGATGACGTTGTCACATTCATCATCAAGTCTATAGTCCTTTCAAAATACTCATAATAACAAATTCATCCGAGGAATTCTCTCAATTTCCGAATTAGCTTGTTCGCTGTTCTTATTAGTTATAAATGGGAAATACAGCACAAATAATAGATTGACTACATTGAATATTTCATTTACAAGTATTGATGTTAAATACATAAAATATTTGAATTTAAATAAAAGCTTGTTTATTAAATTTTCATGTGAAAGAAATTCCTTAAAATATTTAATAGTGAGGAATCATTGAAAACAAACCGTAAACATTATAAGTTCTTCTATTTGTTAAACATTGGCAGATTAGTGGATTGATTTCAAAGTCATTGAACATGTAGTAAGAAGAGCAATTCGGTTTTTTTGTTTTATGCTGAGCCTCAACAGTTGGATAAATTTAGAGAAGGACAATACACTATTCTTGATTGTTAAACGTCAGTGAGCCTCATGTACCACTTACTTATCCCACTAACAGCCCTAGATGATGAGGGAGAGGACAGTTTCTTCTAGTTGGACTTTTAAGGGTAACTGCCTTTTATTTACGGGTCATATGGGACAAAACCCTTAAAAACTCCCGCCAGGCAGCCTGACATAGATGAGAAACGCTTTTATAAATTGTCAGAATCTCCACCGAGTCTACTCCAATAACTAAAATATAGCCGCAGGTGGAACCAATCTTGGGGACATTGCAGAAAATTTCTTTCCATAAATGATCTTAATAGTACGTTAAATATATCAGTCATTGTAAAAAAAAAAAAAAGCTTTAAAAACACAATCTCTAGCTTGAAATCTAAAAGTCTCTAAGCCATCATTTACTATACCATTCCACAGTTTTCTCCAGGGTGAAGCGAGCATTCAAAAAGGATGATGGCACAAAAGAGAAAACATTTTCCAAGCGCAGAATCACTGCTGTTTATTCGAGGCCATTCTCGCCTTTCTTTATTTTCTTACCATACACACACACATAAAAAAAAAAAAAAAAGAACAGCACAAAACCTCAAAAGAACTCGTCTCTCGAGTCTGAAATATATAAGCTGTTTCTCGTTTATGCCTTTGAGAAGGGGGAAGAAAAAGAAAATACACACTCTTTTCTGTATTTCCTTTTCCATCCTAAAGCAGACTTCACTTTAAAAAACTAATCGCGTTATTTCCCAGCTAGGGTACCGGGCTTTTTGGAAAATAAGCACAATACACACTGAAAATAGAATATGCAGAAAAAGCGTCAGGATCACAAGAACGGAACAGCAAAAGGTGATATTTTTATTTTCGGGGAGAAAGGACATCTCGTTGTCGAGCTTGAAAGAGCGAACTCTATTTACTTTTCGCTCTTTTGTGCAAGAGCTTATAAGTAAACACTTCTTGAAAGTTCTATCCTGCCTCTGTTTGCACAGGACAACTTTTAATTTCGGACGGATGGGTTGCATTTTAAGCTGGGCAGGAGAAATAAATCTTGCTTAATTTTAAAGATGGGAAACCATTTTTAAGAATATTATACTAATATACTTGTCTTCTTTTTTTCTTCATGGCGGCTCAGGAAATTGTAGATTGTAAAAATACATTTAAAAATGGGCTAAAATAATTTTATGCACTTGTTTGTAAGACTACAAATAAATTGTTTCATTTATAATATATTTGTAGCTTAAAACATAAACATTTGTGGCTTAAAAACATAAATGATGCTTGTGTTCGAATAACTTATATTTTAAAAATTATATCTCTAAGAATTTAAATTGCTTTTTCATATGAATATCTCACAGTAATGCATTCTAATAAATATAATTTATTACTTTACTATAATAAAAATGAGAATTTGAGTTTATCTTTTTTTTCCACCACTTTTGTTTTTCTTAACATATATACTGTCGTTTTAAAAATCTAACTTTTGATTTAAATTTTAAAAATTTAACTTTTTTTTTTATTTTCGTGTAACTTTCATTTTTATGTAGAAAATTAATGAAGTTAAAATATCGTATGTTAGCAGCTTTTTCACTTGGAATTTTATTATTCACTAATAGTTATATTAGAAAAATAAAATTTTTTAGAATTTATGAATTTATTATGATAAATTTGAGCACAGTTGATTGAACATACTCTATTGTATGTACTGTATGTGCTAACAGCACATATGAACAGAAAATTAGTCTTAACAGGTTCTTAGAAAATAAAGTGTTTTTGCTATTATTAGCTTTATAAAAAACTAATCTAACACCTTATATAATATAATATAGTTTGGTTTGTCACTCTACGGTCAATTTGTGCACAGTTTAGGCTAATTAGACGGGGACCTACAATTTAATATGGATTCTGAACCATTAAAAACATTCATACCACCATGAAGCATCCATGAACTTGAAGCCTGTGGTACCAGACGTCAGAGAGCTAGCCATCATAATATAATGTTGAACACAGCATAAAGTATATATTATTTAATACAATAAGAAACTGGAAAATTTCTGAATGTAAGAAAGCAAGTAAATCCTTTAAAATTAATGAACTATAATGTTAACAATATCAATCTCTGTAATTTTTTTAATTTATTTTATATACATAAAGCAATATATATGTATATATATATATATATATTATAAAATGTCTTTATGCTTTATTGTTCTTGATTTAAGAAATTACAAACTTTTTAGCAATTAAAAATTTTTTTTTTTTTTTCATCTTGCCTAATACACTTTTGTCACGAAATCATGCTCCGCGAATGAAGCTAGCAATAAAACATTCTCCATCAATTCATTCCTATTTCTTCTGGAGGAAGGGAAAAAAAGACCAATACGAATTCGATTTGCTTCTGTTGTTTCAGGAATTCCTGTCTCGAAATAGGATTAGTTCGTAATACCGGCTCTTGAGATTATTTTTAGAAAAATATCCCTCTTCTTCGTTTTCAGAAAGAAGTCCAAAACCAAGATAAGGAGTATCGATATGTGCTTTTCCTGTAATAGGCTAATAACAGTAGGCTGAAAATTATTTTTTTCTTAACGTGTATAAATACAATTTTCTGGCTTCTTTTCGCATACTAAAATAGATGTCTTTGTATGAGAATATATGCATTTTTCTTGCGTCTTTATTTTACTCGTATTTAGGCTTAGATATGTCGAGATATTTGCCCAGTGCAAGTAAAAATGTTAATATCTCCTGCAAGTTATTTTTGTGAAAACAACCCCACGCTTGCTTAAGGCCATTTAATATTAACTATTCCTTATCATAATCATTTCATCATATATACCTTATAATAAGGCCTCATCATATATGGCTTATCATAAGGCTCATCATATCTGCCTTATTATAAAGCATATATGATAAGGCCCTATTATAAGATATACAGGATGAAATGATTATAAGGAAAAGTTAATGTTAACTAATATGATGGCAAATTGATGATGAAAAAGATTTTTTTTTATTTGTGAATAATTTTTAATGATATATTTTTGCACTATAAAATAAAGTCTATGGTTGGTCTGTAATGAAAATTACATTCATTAAACCTTAATTATTGGTCACAATTACTTTAGAATTTATTTTTCTGTTAATCGAATAGACAAATGTAAAACGTAAATATAAATTATTTCTGAATAGATTTTAAAGATATTTCTTAAAAAAGACCTTATAAAAAACTTTAATAAATTTACCTGTTTGGGTTAATAATAATTAAAGTTACTATCATAAAAGCATGAATAATAAAATATAAAATAATTTTATATGATAGAGCAAAATATGTATTATTAGTTTTAAAAAATAGTTTTAATTAAAAATAGTTTAGTTTAGCAAAAAATGGAAAAAATAGTTTTTTGTTTGTTTATTGTTTTTAAAAAGGCGTCAATAAAAAAATATAAGGCATACCAAATAAAATCAATCAACAGATAATCCATCAGTCAAAATATATGAAATCCACGAACATTAAATAAATGTGTGATTTTTATTGTTTTTAACCGCCTTATGATATACGATACTTTGGCTGCAACTAATAATACTATAATATCTTGAATTCATTCATTGGGGAATTATTGATGAGAAGTTAGTAAAATATTAATACTTATATCTTCATAATAATCATCATTGGCTCAACAGCCCCAAGGTGAGTCAAGGCTGTCTGACTGTTGGAAGATTTCGTTACAGGAAATGTTTTCTTTTCACGGGGTAGGAATGCCAGCCCTACGCCAAACTGTCTATGATTATATTAGACCGGAATCTATGGTTTAAAGTGGATTCCAAAAAACTACAAACCTCCATGGCACGGCCCAGACAAGAACCCGAAACTTGTGTCACCGAGCCCAGAAAGCTAGTCTCTAGGCCATCTGGCCCCTTATGCTGATGTACGGATAGAAAATTATTAATAATGATTTCAATTATTTCTTGTTTTTTTTTTTTTTTTTACAAAGATTCAGTTAATTTCACACAATTAGTCAAAAGCCAAATAATGAATTTTTTTCTGGCAGAATGATTTGGGCCTTTGAAGAATTCTTCCCTTTGTAAAGATTACTAGTTCAGCAAGAATGAAAAACAATCTGAAATGAGTAATTTTTTATTGTATATTATAGAGTATAATATTGTGTATTAAAAGTACATATTACTTTCTAGTAAACAAATGCATTTAAATAATATAAATAGACCTTCAAATATTAAAAATTTATTTGAATATTTCCATCTGAAATTTAACACTTTATTCAATTGCAATTGAATAAAAGGAGACATGTAAAGTGTACGACAAACATTTGAGGTGTTCAGAAGTTAGGAGACATTTGAGTGCAATAAATTTTTTTATTCTTAAATTGGGCTTATCAGAGTCTTCTAATTAAAGACACTAATGAATTAACTGGAGTTTAGAATATAATTTTCGATAAGGAAGTGTTCATGAGCGTTCTAATCTGCTTATCGTTAAAACATTTCAGAGTGCTATTTATGTAATTTAATTTGTCCTATTAAGAAAAAAAAAAGATTACTTAGAGAACCATTTTTTGAAAATCTAGATCCTTTTTAGGAGATTAATTTGCTAAGTGAAAAATGCTTATCACTAATTGGATGACTCATTCTTAAAATTCAGTTCTTTTGATGTTCTTATTAAGTCTTGCGTGTCATGCGTCTAAATGAGTTTTACTGACAATTTTTCTGAGCGCTATAATAATCCACTTTTAGTGACATTTGGTGGTTATTGAGTTTTGATAATTATTTTCAAACAAAACTTATCCATTAATTTTTGTCTGTTTATTATTTTGCAGTCGAGCTTATTCAAGAAATCAATTTTTATAGGTTCTACAATGAATAAAAATTCATGAAACAGAGTTCAAGAATAAAAAATCTTTCAACCCAAGTAAAAATGATTAATTTCATCTATCTTACAAAAAATTAAAATGGCACAAAGAAGAATAAAACCAAGTAAAAGCAATTAATTTTCGTGATTTTTAATATTTTAACGTGTCTTTTTCAGATAAAAAATGTTTTCTACAAAAGCTTAATTATTATCTTATATGTATTTCTACATTCTTAGAATGATGCACGAATTTAATATTGAAATTTAAATATAACTTCACTTTTTTTTGTTTAACAAAATCTTAAAAAATAAATAATACCATTTTACAAAGATAAAATAAAATTCACCCAAGTTAGCTTTCGTAATTGTAAGTTGTCAGAACTTATTATTTGTGTTGTAAATTGATCAAAATCAAAAATCAACTTATTTATATATATATCAACAAATGAAACAACATATAACACCGTATTTAAAAAAAATCAACAAATAAAAAAAGTAATCGAATTTTACAAAAAAAGATATTTTGTTATTAAAGATATCATGCTTTTTCTGCTAATTTTGTAATTCTGATTTGATAACAATATCATACCTTATGACAAAAATACTCAATGACGTTAATTATTATCAATTTAAAATAGTTTTATAATTTATGAAAGATAAATTGTAGAAAATAAAGCTCTATTTTTGAAATTATTTCAATAATTTCATTAATTTTAAATATTAAGACATTAACATTAACAAACTATCCTAAATATAAATCCACATTAATGTATTTAATTTATAAATGAAAAACATCCAAATGTTTTATTTCGATATTTTTAAAAATTAATTCATGCACCTTTCTGTTAACATTGAACCAAATATATATATATATATAATTATCAACTTTTTATTGATATATATACTCATAATCAATTATGGATTTACTTAAGATCAACATTATTAATTTCATGTCACACAACATTAAAATAGAGTATTACGTTACAGAATTATTTTTCGAATGGACTTGAGGATTTTTTCCTTATCATAATGCGATAAAAAACCTGTAAAATTCAGCAAGGCAAAGCGATTGTCTACGCAAGACACGCACATTCGCTACCATCGCCATCGAATCGCTTTATTTCTGAAATCAGTGACATCAACAAATATGTGAACTGAAATCTAACCTATCTGGGCTCGAATTCAGTGAGTTAGGCATCATGCTTAAAATGCATTTGAAATATTTTAATTGAATTCTTGATCATGCTTAAGTATTTTTGCGTTAATGTATACTGCAGATTACTCCTACGGGTACTTTGGTTTCATTTGTTTAAACTGCAAAGATATATTTGACCTTACAGAAATACTTGCACCAATTAAGTTTTAAATCCATTGCATGCTGCTAATTTTCCCATAATAAAACAAACTCCCATCTACAAGAATATCTTCCGTGACATAAATCAGTATCCAAATCTCTACGTTCGCTCATCTTATTAGTCAGGAGCAGCTACAATGCCCATTGAGAACAGAAAGCTTTCAATTGCATTTCTCCGATACTCATCGCATGCCTCTGACCGTTGGATTGTGAATTCAACTATTAATTAATTACTTTACATTCTATTTCATGAGATGGGATCCGATATGGATATTCGATGCCATTACCAGAGGCCCTGTCATAAATATTGAATGCGCAAACATGGCACTAGAATAAGCAATGAGCAATTAGCTTTCCTGTGCAGAAGACCTGTTGGGAAAAGATTGCAAAAATGCGCTATGGCACTGACCAGATTTACAGCTTTCGATTTACGATTCCATACGCGTCTAGGCTTAAATTTATTCTGCATAATGCTGTAATAAAATATACATTTTCGAAATTATTTTAAATTTAATTAACTTACTTTTGATATGGGAAGAATTTTCAGAGCAATAAAATCAGTTATCATATAAGCTTCGTTGATAGTTTTAGTTACTCCCTTGATTGCATAGAAAGGGAACTTAATAGCAGAAACGATATAGTAAAAATATTCATGTAATAAGAAGTTGATTTTGTAAGCTTATTTGTAATGATTATGTTGACATGTTCTCATGTTGTAAGCTGATTTTTATTTCAGCTTCAGATCGTCAGTTTCCTTATATCGGGTTACCTGACATGTACTGCATTTTGATACATCTATAATTCGGTATTTTTTATTAATGGGGGATAGTACATTAGGTTCTTCTTGTGGATCACACATTAGGTTTCTGAATTAGAAAACTCAAATGCGAAATTAAAAAGCAAGCAAAACAGAAAGATCTAAATATATTTGCCATAGATGGTTATGATAAATTCATGGGCAGAAAGGTCTTTCTCTTAGTCTTGAGGTAGATTATAAGAATTTATCCATGATGTCGTCCCTATTAGGGTTGTGTTTCAAATTATAATAGCAATATGGAGATTAAAATGTATGGTACTATAGTCAATACTGAATTTGGCACGTCTCTCTTTTAGTGGAAAATAACATAGCCAAAAAACGTGGGCATTGATAACAACACGAATTTCAAGTGTTATTAAGCAGTTACCATGCATCTTTTTTATGTCTACTTTAAGACGTTTTTTTCAACTGGATTCATAACCCTAATTTAGATTAGATTAATTCAAAATGTTATTAAACAATTATATTAATTTAATTTTACAGTGAAGTTGTCCAGTTTAAACCGTGGACAAGCAATAAATAACTGGAGGTAATATAAATTGGGTTATAAAAGATTAAAATTGTGAAAAGCAGTTATCATAAAACTATTCATTTCATACCCAAGTTAAACTTCATATCTTGAAAATGGAGGGCTTTTCTACTACAAGTAGTAAATTTAGGAAGATTCTTGAGGAAAGAAACAAAGAACTTCTATTGCTGTACTTACCGTAGCTGTACTTTTAAGCCTATTGAATGTTCAACAATTAATAATTTACAACTATTTTAAGGGAGAAGGCTAAACTTAAAGCTGTTTCGCACGGCTTTGTTCATAAATATTCAGGGGATGCAAACAGAGATCCGGAATATTAAATGAGAGATGATATGTCTTCAACAGGCGATCTGCAAGATTAAATGCAGGATTTTGAAGAGTCGAAAGAGACTATTAAGAATGGGTATTCTCTATCAAGTTTTTGGAGCAGTTTTTGAATTTTTTTTTGTTTTCTAAACCTTGTGATAATATTGCATTAAATAGTAATGGTCAATTTGCAGTATGTATTACTTCAGCCAAACTTCAGATTTATTTTCAAATATTTTAATCTCGCGATATTTTAATCTCACGATACAGTAGATATTGATCTCACGATTCAATATCTACTGTATAATGACATTTCTTCTTTATAAGGCCATTTAGCCATAATGACAAATGATTTATTAAAATTTTTTTTCTTATACACCAGAACTAAAGGTGTCGAGTTTTAGTACTCTCATGTGTAAAATGGTTTTTGTAAAATAATACAACCAGTACCGTTTGTCCCTAAATCAATGTCTTGTACTCTAAATGGTTTTGTTAGACTTTTAGATTAAATTAAATCACTAACTATTCTTAGTTGTATTATATACCGAATGCTTATGTATGCCAAATCAGTTAAACTTAACTAATACCACGGATACTGTCCAAAATTTTACTAACTTGATAAGTTAACTTAAAGGATAAGAACAATACTTTCTGAAATCTTTTTCTGAAAACAAATATTGGATCTGGCCCTTTATGGTTGTCTGTTAACTAATTAGTTCCTCGAATGTGTTTTTGTCCAAACCCTCATTAAAACGATAAATTAATTGAGTTAATCCATTTATAGTTATAATAACTTTTAAAAAAAAAACATTAGCAAATTTTTAAATTTAATCCTTCCAATGTTAAAATTTTTCTGGATAATGAGGTAATAATTTACGTATCATTATCTTTCCTATGATAAAATATTATCAAACATCAATAATTACACAGTCAGATTCCCATCAACGAATGCACAAACTATATCATCTGTTTCTTTTAGCAATAATAAAATATTTTATATTAAGCAGGGTATGTTATGGAGACAACAAACATTAACAGGCTTTACACTATACCAACAAATATGAAAAAGACTTCCAGTAGGTCTTTCTAAGGGTACTTGGCTCAGATTTGTATTGCATGTGATGAATCCAGGAAACATCACTTTGAAACTAACTCAATCATACTAAAGTATGACGCCAATACATGCATTTTCTATCGTTTGTAAGCTATGTACGGCAAAAATTTGTTCTGCAACTTTTCTTCAAAAAAAATAATGGTCCAATACTCACCAACACTTTAATCTACAAGGCCCTGAGAAAAATGCAAACATAAAATATTTCAAATATTAGAAATACTTTTGGGATGCTATGGAGTTCAATATTTCTGAATCAGGTAATTTATTTCGTTTTTAAAACGACGTTTATAAATAATATTTTTAAGTTTCATTTTAATCGACCACACAATATCTACTGTATGTAAACAATAAATACTGTATGTAAACAAAGAATATAGAATTACATTAAGTCATAATATATACACTTTCAGTAAAGGAAAAAAAGTACATTTCCAAATAGTAAAGATAATTATCAAAAGACTGCACCAAAAAGATCGTCTAAAAGACTGCACCAAAGTTTTCTGCTGCATCATTCACGATCATCTGAAAACTCTGTGGAGTTTCACAGCGCCATATCTCAATTTGATACTAGATAATATAAAAATTATAATTGATAACGAAAAAAAAAACGTTAGATTTCTTCATTCTTTTGGCCACTAACTGCATTTCATTTCAAATCATTTCAAGAAATAATTAATATTAATTATTCAAACTTTTTGAAAAACATTTTTCAAGAAAAGAAATCAAGCTTGTTTCCGTAACGAAAAGTTTCTCACAAGTGATAAATTCTTCAAAATAAACACTCATTAATTTTTATGTATTATAATAACGTGATATTTCTTTAAAAAATAAATAAAAATCATATTTTATTCGTCATACTTGAATTAGAATTTCCATGCTTCACAAAGTATGTATTTTAATCTTTGAAAAGTAAACATTAACACTTCATTAGTTTATTTAGCGTCCAATTAATTACGAAAAACAAAATAAAATAAAAATGAAGGAATATTTTAAATTTTCACTACAAGTTATTTAAAGTTTGACAAAATAACTACAAAAACATGTTAAAATCTCCCTTAAAACGGATCTGCATAATACTGATAAGATTTATAATTAATTGGCTAATCAAAAAAATTCTTTTATTTTGAAACAAGATTTACTTTCCATAAGAAACAAAAATGTTAGATTAATGAACTGTTACGTCGCATAAACTGCTATACCTCCTTTTTTTCCCCCTCAATCTATTTATAAAAAACTTTTCCCATGTTGTGTAATGTTCTTTGCGTATTTTATTTTGCATTTACTTAGTTAAAATTGCTCATTAATATAATTAAAATTGAATTTACTTTTATCAAAAAGTTTTCCTATATTTTAATGAACTGTAGAAAAAGACTGCCTTGGTTTATATCAGATTTCATTTTTATGGATTTTTACAGAAGGTTGAGGTATATTGTCGTTTTCGATAGATGTTGTTGTGCTTGAACGTTGTTGTTTATTTCAGGAATGTTGTTGTTTTCTACAGATACTGTCACTTTTGATATATGTTGTGTTTGAACATTGTTGTTTATTTGAGGAATGCTGTGGTTTTCGATAGATGTTGTGTTTGTACCTTGTTGTTTATTTCAGGGATGTTATGGTTTTCGATAGATATTGTTCTCGATAGATTTTGTTGTGTTTGAACCTCGTTGTTTATTTCAGGGATGTTGTGGTTTTCGATAGATATTGTCGTTTTAGAGAGATATTGTGTTTCGTTGTTGTTTATCAGGGATGTTGGTTTTTTGATAGTTATTGTTCTCGATATATTTTGTTGTGTTTGAACCTCGTTGTTTATTTCAGGGATGTTGTGATTTTCGATAGATATTGTCGTTTTAGAGAGATATTGTGTTTGAACGTTGTTGTTTATTTCAGGGATGTTGGTTTTTTGATAGTTATTGTTCTCGATATATTTTGTTGTGTTTGAACCTCGTTGTTTATTTCAGGGATGTTGTGATTTTCGATAGATATTGTCGTTTTAGAGAGATATTGTGTTTGAACGTTGTTGTTTATTTCAGGGATGTTGGTTTTTTGATAGTTATTGTCGTTTTCGATAGTTGTTGTATTTTTAACGTTGTTTATTTCAAGGCTGTTGTTGTTTTCGATAAATACTGTTGTGTTTGAACCTTGTTGTTTATTTTTGTTATGTTGTTGTTTTAGAAACAATGATTTGGAGACATTTTGAACTAATGATTTACAGTAAATTGTTAAATGGCAAATGCAAGTAATGATAAAATCTAAAATAGTAAATTCTAAAATGATAAACTCAAGTAATGGTAAATTCTAAAATGATAAATGCCAAGTAATGGTAAATTCTGAAATTTTATAACAGGCTATACGTTCATGAATCCTAGAATGCTATAGCACCGAAGGAGTAGTCAATATTACAGCTCGGAGTATATCGCTAATCACCTTTAGAGTTAACATAGTTCAATTCGAGGAATTTTTCTATTGTTAAAACATTATAGTGAATCTGTTAATGTTAATTTCAATTTTAAAAATGGTTCTGATTTACAAAAATAAATGAAAAAACAGATTCCTGTATTTTGTAATGTTATTTTGTTTTGTTCCCAAGAGATCTCATATATCGATTTACCGGCCAACGTTACAGAATATGAACATTCGTTATGATGTTGTCACTCATTGAAATAGAAAGTAAATTTATCTTACACCGATCTCTCCAGGAAAAAAATATTTTTATTTGCTTATTAAATTTTTAAAAGACACGAAAATTAAATTTCAATGCAAAATCAAAGGGAATAACTTTTTTTAAATTTAAAATTGTTGTGTTGTTTATTTATTCTTCATTCATTCTCTTATTGTGCCAAATGTCATGAAATCAAATTTTTATATTTCTCCTATTTCTTAGAAAATACTTTTGTATTAAAATACGATTATCTAGGAAACAAATGCATATTGTTTTCATAAAGATTCCTTTTTATAATTCATTTTATTTAAAAATAAATGCACATATATCTTATTCTTCCACAAATCTTGACAGTTCTTGGATACTAAAAACTTTCGCACTTCGACATTTTTCTCTTTTATAAAATACATGCCCATCATAAAATTTCAAATATTTCACAAACGAAATAATCTTTTTTTTCTGTTTTAATGAGTTGCAACGCATATTTAATAGCTTATTGCGTGTTTGGTTGAAACTCATCAAGGCAGGTCAAACCTAAAGCTTCTCTGTTAAAGTAGGAAAAGAGTGTATGTAGAATCTGTCCGCTGGAATATATTTATTGGAATCAAACAGGATATGCGTAGTTTACAAAAACAAGATATCTCTTATGGGTGTGTTTATGTAAAATTAATTCTTCTAATATATTTAAAATTATATATTATTTATATAATTATATATTAATTAATAATAATATGAATTGTTAATAAAATATATAAAATAATATACAAAATATATAATTAAATGTTCTATATTTTTCTTGGCGAAATATTGGTTAAAAGTACACAGAGTTCAAAAATAACAACAACCACATTTTTCAATTTAATTTTTTTCCTTTTTATTTGAATATTTTTTTCAAGAAGAAAAATAAAGGTTAAAAATAATAATAATAAAGGCTTAAAATAAAGGTTTTCAATAGTTGAAAAACATGAAAGAAGTTGTTTCTTAATGAAAATTACAAGAGTTTAATAAATTTATAATATAAATCTAATAACCCTCAGTAATAACAAACAACACATTATAAAAATAACAATTTTTTTTCTTGTAAAATTTACAGCATTTCATGTTTTTACTGACGAATAATACGAACAATTCAGTGAAGATGTTTCAAGGACATTTCCCGTAAAGGGAAAATTCTCTACGCCTCTCACACTTGTGTGTAGTATAGGAATGGACAGAGAAAACGCCCACTAGGTAGATTGGTGGTTGATGCAATACTCTAACATCACCACGGATTCTAAAAGCCTAGACTGCAAATAAACGCGGATAAAAGGTTGATAGTTGTAAACAGTCCTTCCAACATGCTACTAAGAACACTACTGGCAGTGACTACAAGGAACTTTCCAGTTGATTCGACCCTTTTTTGACAGATTTTTAGTAAGCATTAATCTGGTACGCCCTACGGAAGAATATCAACAATTATACTGTCAATAGAAAATCACTTAAAAATTAATTAATCGTGGGATTTCTAGAAATTTAATCTCTACTCTTATAAAACGACAAGGTTTAGTTTGTCGCTCTAAATTCATTTTGAGCTCATTTTAGGCTAATTAGACCGTGACCTACAATTTAACAGGACCTACAGGTACCAAAGGCAAATTGGTCGTCAGGCCGCTATATAAAACGACAAGGACATTTTCATACTTGCTTACATTTCATACGACTTACTGGTCTGATTGAAAAATGTACGGGCTATATTAACATTGTGGTTAAAAATAAATTCAAAGATCTGACAACTTTTTTTATAAAATGAATAGAAAAGTATCCTAAAAAGGACATAAGACAAAAGAAGAAGAATAAACAATGAAATAAAAAATTGCTTTCCACAGAAAATATCCGATATACAAATAGGTGTATTATTTTTACTACGAGAAACAAAATCTCGATTTTCGAAATTTTACTTCAGCTTTAACGCAATATATCTTTTCATGATGTAGAAAATATTTTCAGATAAATACGAGCAATGGTCCTTGACAGAAGATAGTCATATGTTTGAGACGATAGCAATCGTTCTAAGTGAGCTTTTAGGAGACTCGGAAAAATTACAAATACGTGGATATACGAAAAACCTTTCAAGAAAATAAAAATAAAAACCTCTCACTTTATCCTTGAAGTTACATGCAACACCGCCAAAATCCTCAAGTCGTTCTTGAAATATGTCTCAATGGTACAGACTTTAAAGTACTTTACATTTCTCCTCAACCCAGATTTCTAAACCTTCTCGAACTTATATCTTCTCTGAATCTCTCGAAAGAAGTAAAGAGAGAAAAAAAGGAGGATTTCTTGCAAAGCGGGATGAATGTCAAGTTGAAAAAAAAAAAAAAGGTGAAAAAGATGGAAAAGAAAAGTTTCTCATCTTGCAGACGATGCGGTGAAATGTCATTTTGCACGGTGAAACTGCAGAAATCGGAATTCGGTATCGTATTAAAATGACTGAGTAGAGATATTCGAGGCGTGAAAGGGGAAAAATGTTTAGAAAGAGAATCCATTTCACACGTTTTTGATTTGGAATCTTTGCGTTGCAAACGTAGAGATAAAACTGATTCATGTCCTTGCGAGTTTCGTTTTAAATTTATGTTTATATTTTGCATCTTCACAAAATTAAGATTAATTTACAGATTTACAAGGGAAGTGCCAGGAATTTTGAGGTTATTTTTTTGTTTCTACTTCGCATATAGTGTAACTTAGGGTGATTTACTGCAGATCAGCTACACTGCATTTAAATTTTGTCAACACAATAATTTGGGATGAAATTTCCGAAAGATGACTGAAAATAGTCTTGTTTGTCACTCTACGGCTATTTTGTACACATTTTGGGCGAATTAGACCGGAACTTATAATTTATCATGAATTCCGAGCCACTAACAAACATTCGTGCCACCACCAGGATTCGAACCTGGATCCGGAACCGGTATCAAAGAGCGTTTGCCAATTGGCCATCAAGCGACCAGATGACTCAGAAGCAGTCTTCTTCTCATTAATTCAAACTTAACCAAAAGACTTTCCGTGTTGCAGACTTACGGCCCCAACCCCGCCATAAACATTATCGGTTCAACATTAATTCTCCTGTACCACACTTACAGACACTTACAAATAGCTTAAAATAAATATTTTCTTTTCAAATTCAGGGTCTTTTAATGTGAGATCATTTGCTTCTACGAAAAGAGATATGTAGCAGAATCAGAATTACTAAGGATACACAATGGGAACTTGCTTCTCAACATTTACTTCCAAAAAGCAGAGAACATGTGGAGGTTCGCTGTTTTTTTCAATTCCTACCATTAGTTCACACTCTCCTATATATATCTTGTTCACATTTTCAATCGTTCATAAAATACTTTTTATTCATCCACCCAAGTCCAAATAATTTTTTTTTGAACTTGTAGTGGATGAACACTTGATGTTAATACAGTTTTTTCAAATATTAATTCATTCATTAAATTTAATTATTTAATTTTAGTTTTTTTTAGATTTAAGTTGCATGTATCTGCCAATAGATGGCGCCAGATGTAAGAAAAAAATTTAAACTTTTTAACTTAAAAAATGAATGAAAATTATTTATAAAATACTTTCTGCAATACATGTGAAAAAAGTAGGAATTGACTTTAAATTTTTTTATATATATATTACTTGTTTCTACTAGAGTCGATGAAAAGACTTGCAGGTTGACACATTTTTCGTGTCCAATGGATCACTTATGACTGCAAGCTATTTTAACACCTGGGGATTCCCTTTATATGCCGATATTTCCATCTCGTAATCACCACAATTTAATGCGTTTTTATGCCTCTTTTGGCTTTTAATATATCCTAACGTCTATAGTTCAATTATATTTTCATTTTTCTTCAACGACCAGTATAAAGGTTTTAACAGGGGGATTAAAAAATATATTGTGAAAAATTTATAATATGCCATACATCTTCAATACACATTCTTTCAATATATAAAAAAAATGTGTAAGCACAAGCAATTACTTAAAATTTTTAATTGAAACTAATTATTTTTTTATATAGCGTTGATTTTTTTTTTTTTTTTTTTTTTTTTTTGCTTGCAAAGTAAAAAACTCCATTTTTCATTTTTTGTTGTTTATAATAATAATTTTTTTTTTTTTTTGTTAAATTTTATTATATCTTTTATCGTTATTGTATCATCTATTTTCTGATGAGTTCGGAAAATACAGGATAATTCACCTACTCCTCTATAAATAAAAGTGAAAAAAAATTATAAAACCTGTATGTTGGATATTTTACATCTTTTAACCATAAAAACATGAATTTTCTATGTTTTATGATTAAGGAAACACATTAATTAATTGCATAATGTTTCCTCAAAGAGCATTTTCAATTTAAGAGCAACATTTCCAGAAATTGTATTAGGAATACGTTTTCATTGCAAAATAATATTTAAAGATTACATATCAAATTTTTCAAAATAATTTCCTTGTATGAAAAAATAATCACTTAAAATTAATTTAATTTTTAATTAATTTAATTTAATTTATGATATTTAAAAAAAAAAAAAAAAATCTTTCCTTTTTTTTTAATGAAATAATGTATTGGTTTATTATGAAAAACTTTTTAAAGGAAACTTAAAAGTTTCATTAAATAAAAGAAAAAGTTAATTAAATAAAAAGAAAAAAACTTTTCCTGAGTATCGATGAATATCGTTTATCACGAACATCCCACCTAAAGAGATTGTTTTTCGATGTTCATGTTCTTTTAGGGTAACTACCACATAGTTGCCTGTTGTACGGGCCTGTAAAATGCGGAAAACGCCCACCTGGCAGTCTGATCATCGAAGTGAAACGATAACTCAAGTTTTCACTATCGTCATCTATTTTCACGTTTCTGAAATCATTGTGTACAAGGAACGTTCCAGCGGATTCAAACCTTCTTTGTACAGATTTTCAGTAACCATTATTCTGGTGCTTATCTACAAGTCGAGAAGAGAACGTGAAAAGCGGTAAATTTTGCTTTAAGTTGACGTTTCTTTCTACGTGCTATACAACACCACCAACCTCTGCACCCATTTAATGATTAAATGTCATTATCGATATGATTTTTTCATAAGAACAGATTAATCATCTGCTCTATTTCTTACAGAAAATATTTGCTTGGTAGGTGTTTTACTTGGTATTAGTCCAAGGATATGGAACGCACAAAAACAAATACCTATGTCCAACTGTACTTCAAAAGTCATTTACCGTTGGAATGACAAATACGGAGCAAATAGAGCGTTACCCAGGGAAAATACAATGGGGTATCTCTAATTTCAAATCACCCTCTATTTTTAGGAGATTCTTACTTTCGTATTTTTCTAATCCGAACTATGGCTGCGTTTCAAATGTCTGGCGCTCTGGCGCTCGGTGCCACAGGTTTCGGGTTTTGAATCCCGTGGGGCCATGGATGTTTGTAGTAGTTCGACATCCTCTTTAAGTCGTAGGTCCAGTTCTCATGTCACTGTAGAGCTCACGGAGGCAAGTCAAACTTCTACCTACTTGTGCTCAATCACAACACAAGCTGCCACCTTTCCTTTCACCAATGAGTCCATACGGGTTCGTTGTCTTGTTCTAGATGTCTACTAAATGAGACAATTAACGACAACAAAATAGTGTTAAAGATAACTGTATGTCTGTATATTCTTCTTTCTGATACGGGAACTTTTTTTCTTTGATTTTTGAAACAGATCCGGTTTCGAACCGACTGTCCTTATTTTGGAAATAATAATGTTTAGGTCTCATCAAGTCTCTTTCTTTGATGACTAAATGAAGATGACTAAACGAATATACAAGAAAACATAAAAACGTTGTTAGTGAAAAGACTGACTGGTTTATTTTCGTATTATTTTGGAAACATGAGTAAATATATCGAAATTCACTTCCTTATTTACGAACTTCGGCAAAGTTTCTGCTTGAAAAACAAAACAGAATATCTCGATGAATTTTGTCTTATCATGCATTTTAACCTCACCGTAATTACAAAATAAAAAAAAAAAAACTCACTGCCTCTTTGGTAATATATTACTACTTCTTAGCTCTTTTTTTTCCTTTTTTTTTTATTTATCTATTTTTGTAAGAAAACTTTTTTTCTCTTGCGGAAGGAAATAAATAAATTTGCATTGTGGTCCTTTCGTCGCTTATGAGAAAACTTTGTTCCAAGGAAACACTTGAGAAGATTAGTCCTTCGATTTTAATGAGAAAAATAACTGAATAATGTCTGCGTGTAATTACGCAACACCATGTGGTGCGCTTTCTTCATTTTCTCGTTCATTTCCGATTTTTTTTTCTATCTCTGCTCTTATGATTATATATCAGAAACCATCGAATCAATAAATATATGACATGAGCATCAGTTATCTTTGAAAGATAACATCTATCACTGCAAAGATAAGAAATATATAATAAACAATACTAAATACGTAAATAAATTTTATATATAACAGGAAAATTGCCTCCATGAAAAAAATGGTCTCTTGTTATATTAAATTTTTTTTTTTTTAATTTCTAATCTGTTAAAATATATTTATACGTAGTATCGATAATCAAATGGGTCAAATCTTGAATAATATTAAATTTATTATTGCTAAAATGTTAACGTTTTGAGTTGAATCAATTTCATATTTGAGAATTCCATTGAAGAATTGCATTTTACCATAATGAATAATAAAATTTCCTAAAAATGTAACTTTATTTATCTAGTTATTGTAAAAATGATATTTTTTAATAAAACAAATATTTCTACTCTCTCATTTTAGCTTTCATCCGATTCATTTTCCATATATCATGAAAAAGAAATCACGATTGAAAAAATTTTAATTGGCTAATTTTATTCGACATAAAAAAAAATCTTTTTTAATGCCTGATGTTTGATGTCGTTTTCGAATTAATGAACTTTTTTATCAAAATGAAGGGGGAGGGGGAATTTATAATGATTATTATTGAATATCTGTGTACCTAGTTTTCCATTTTTTGTATGCTTCAAACAGCTTACCGACAGGAAATGAGGCCCGTAAAAATACTTCTCTTTCCGGGAGAGCATTTAGGCATACCATTAAGCATTTGCTTGCCGTATGGGAGAGAAATTGGAAAAACTCCCATGCAGACTATTGATGAGTCATTTTGCACACGAACGACGCCAAGATCTACATTTTCTAAAGGAATAGTTGCAACAGATACCTCTAATGTATTCGAACCTGAGACATATTATACGTTATTTACTCACGTTTTCAATAGTCCACCATCAAATGATGAGAGGGGTTTCTCATTCTGGTAAGACTTTTAGGGAGTAACTGCCCTACATTTGCTTGAAGTATGAAAGGAAACCCATAAAAAAATCACACCAGGTGATTATTGATAAGAGACACCTTTTTGATAAACATCTTATTGATAAGAGCATTTTACATCTATCAAAATTGTATAATGATTATTATTGAATATACCTAGTTTTCCATTTTCAAACAGCTTACTGAAAGCAGTGATCGAATATAGATAGATTCGAATTCGAGCTCACTTGCACAGAAGCTTTGTAGGCTACCTCTGGTCCACGTACCATGCTAGAAATGAATTACAGATTTACTGGCAACTAAAGTGGAGGAGTCTAGCAACATTTACCTATATTGAATACACTGATTATCAGACTCGCAGCCAAGTGGTAAATTGGCCAATTAGGGAGACGGTCTCACATTGAAATGACTTGTCCCATTCACTGGTTTCAGAAACAGAGAAACTCGATGGTATATATAATGGATATTGTATCATAATAGTATAATATTGTATAATGGAGATTGTGATATGTATCGATGGTTGTATAATGCTCAACATAGATAATTAAACTAATTAGGTTAAATTTTTCTATGCTTTTATTCTTATGAGCATCATTCCCTTCAAAAATTGTATGCCCAATCTTCATCACAAGTTAATAGGTTCATCATGTATAACAACATATTAACAAATTACAAAAATTATAAAAAAATTGCCGATTACTGCTTAAGCAGTTATTAATACTGAATAAATGCTTAGTTTAAATTTAAATTTAGTTTCTACAGTAGTGAACTATATAAAAATATGTATCTAAAATCAAAACTTTCATTATTATTTCTTTATAAAAATTCAAAATAAAATTTTTTTCAAAGTTTCTGTTTGAAATATCCTCTGTGAGTTAGTTCAATGATGAGTGAATAATTAATGATTATTTGCAATTTATCGATTGAAAATAAAAAAAAAAGAATGCACAATGAATAGAACATGAATGCAATAAAGTATATTCTAAATTTTTAGCTTTTATTTCGTCTCTAAATATGTCTAGACCTCTTAAATCATGATACTGTTCCTGACAATAAAATTGCATCAATCTTATATTTACCCGACGCATGTAATCTTCAAAAACTTTTTATTTTTAATAAATATCTAAATGTCACATTTAAATGTTTATGTTAAAGATTAAGAAGAAGTTTCTCGAAAGTACTACTTTGAGTTGAATAATTTATTTGTGTACTGACGTTTTACTTTTGCTTTTAGAAATCTTAGGTTTCATTTATGGTGTACGTTAATTCTTTGTCCAAATATAATTCGAAATATTGACTTTAACTTGCTTAAATGAGAATATATACTTTTCTTTCATAAATTTTTGCTGATAAATGGAGATTTTGGGATTAGGAAAAGTTGAAATTATTATTTTAAAAACATACATCAGTGCTGATCAAAAATTCCAATAATAAGGCATTTAACTTTTTTGTTGCGATGTATATTTTTGTTTTTGTGATGGATATTATTTTTAAGTCTTAAGTAATTTTTCTCAGTTATTAAAATTTGTAAGTTATATTAAGGTGTCATCGTTAGCAATTTATAACTCTATAAGCATAATTTTCATTAGCTTATAATTTATGACATTTTTAACAAATTCTTGTTCTGCCTTTAATTTATTAATCATATGGGAACAATATTTAAAATTGGGCATAAATATATTTTCTTCGAAACTGTATTAGTATTTGTTGCATCATTTTTATGATGAATCTGTTTGACAACAATAATAACATAAAAGATATAAATATACACTCAAATAAATGCCAAATTTTAAATTGTCGAACAATTTGAGCAAAGTGATTAGTAAAAACAAGCATAGTGCAACGTTGTAATAATGAAAATATTGCATAGAAGTCAAATTGCACGTAATTGCACATAAAAAATTGCATTTCATGAGCAAAACTTTTATCAGCAAATATATTAAACATATTGCATCCATTTTAAACATATTAATACTCAATTTATTGTTTTTATATAACGTCTCAATATTTTGTATAATGGAATAATATCTGTATATAAATTTTTAATAAATAAATAAAACGCTGAAATATTGTTCTTGCAAAAAATATAAAAATGCATATGAAATAAATCTGTAGCAAAAATGTATAAAATTTATCGTACAGGAATATTTAAAGTTATTTAAAGCAAATCAGGAAAATTATTCGTATATTTTTCTAGAATGATGATTTTAATTAAAATTTTGAATGTCCTAGAAATCATTCCATACCTTTTTCCCTACAATATTTTTTCATTTTTTCCCCATTTCTTTTCCATTTTTATGTAATTTTCTTTCATTTTTTTATTAATCTTTTCTTTTTTGTTTTACGTCATATCAAATTTTTTCAAAAAAGAAATTACATCCAATATTTGTGTTGGCTTAGACAACATTGAGGAAACCCCAACATTTTCGAAATACACGGGAGATAAAGATTTTTTTTTTTCTCCTCAAACTTTCAAACTGTTTGCGTATTAAATTTTGGTCGAACTGAAGCAATATTTCCTTTTCATCGGCAAAGCTCTCAGTTTGATGAAAGTTTTCCCTTTTTTTTACCCATAAAGCTCTGCTTCGTTCTACCTAAATCCCTTCAAGTTAACAACAAAACAAACATTTTTGCTCGAACATGTTATATAAATTTTAATTTTCTTTTTTGACATGTACCATCCAACGAACGTTAGAGATTTTTATGATTTCATGTTTACTATTTTACAATTTTGAAAAAGCATGATTTTTTTCACACGATTTATATAAAATGTATTTGTTTATATACTTTTCTCTAATGCATTCTTGAAATTATATATCTTAATGTGGACAAAATAATAAAGTTAAATGGCCATCATTCCTTTCATTTTAATATAATATAATAGGAATGCATTTATAATTTTAACGCCATTCATTAATTTTTTAAAAAATTTTTTAAAAAATATTAATTTATTTTCTAAATATATGTATATATATTCTTATAAAATATAATATATATATATATAGAAGAATATATATATACACACATATATAAATTATAAAAGGTTTTACATTTATTTTTTGACTTTATTTTTATCATATAATCTTCAAGGTTTCTTTATTCTTTTTATTTTTCCAAAAATTAAAATACAGAAAATTCAGATTTAAATAAAATAACAGAAGTCGAACATGGATGGCTCCGTTTGTTTTTTAAATTAAAATAAGCACTTAAATGAAAAAACAAATTATTTTATAGACTGCAGATAAGGCTGGAGGAAAATATTGCCAATTTATTTTCATTTCGTTGATAATATGAATGAAAATCGCGAAAATTTAAGAGAACAATTTTCGACGAGTCATATCATTTCATCTTAATAATTTTTAAATTACGAATTTAATAAAAATAAAATAATAATTAAGAAAATGATACAAATGGAGCCATAAACAGAAATTAAGAAATTTATTATACCGAAATATTTTAATATCAAATATGCACTAATCAGATTTATCTATAATTGATAAGATGAAATTATTTTTTTTATCCCTCTTAGATATAGTTGAAAAAATCAGACAATTCTGAAGAAATGCTACTAAATTTAGAAAAACAATTAAATTAATAATATGATATTGTAGCAAAGGTTAATAATTGTTCAATAGTTCTTTTTTCATATATTTCATGATATAATTGTTTTTAATACATTTTCCGAATATATATATTAAATGCAATGACATATTTACTGTAAATTAATTGGTGCACACTAAATAATAAAATTCATAAATTTTAAATTCAAGTCATTTAAGTTAATACGAGTTTTTTTTCCCCTAAAATGTTCGAAGTGAACTTTATTGCTTCATCAATCAGACCATCTTGTTATCAATGAGAGACATTATATCACCATTTCCTATCAATTTATTCATTTTTAAAGCAAGGACTCTAGCATACATCTATAGGAGATTCGAAATATTTCCTCTTCCACGATTGGGTCTTTTCAACTTTATAACGTTAACCCACTTCGTGTCCAACTTATGTGCACAGGGACTTTAATGGGCAATTCCCACCTACAATCTTATGTGGATAGTTCACGATCACCATTGAATATTGCTTCTGAAAGTGATACCTAGGGATTTGAAGTTGAGCATGTAAACTGCACACGTTGCCACCGAGCAGTGAATAAGGCACATCTTATGATCGAGCTCTGGTTATTCAGAACTGCAAATAAAATCCATATAGCTCCATTGTGGTTGGTTAAATTAAAATGCCACCATCAAAATTTATTAAGCCACCGTCAAAATTTATATTTGCGAACAAAAGTTTTTTAATTGAGAATGATAACAAACATAAAAAATTAAATTCTGATTAATTAATTAATTTCATTAATGGATTATTTGTTGTGTAAGTGCAAAAGTCAAATCAAATACAATAACAATGGGATAACATATTTTAATTTTTTGGAAATTTATTATTATATATTTACATTTACATTTACATATTTATGTAAGGAAATAATTATCAAACAAATAACATGTGGCTACTTACTATGTGTGGCCGATTTTTAAAAAAAACAGTAAGTATATTGACAACAGCGATTTGGCTCTAAAAGTATATACTTATTTTGATCTCGACAAAATGGGCTGAATATTATAATATTTATAAAAATTTATTTGAAAATATAAATTAAAATTAAAAATAACAATAATAAATAAAAAAAAAAAAACTAAACAAAGTAATAAATAAATAAATATAAACATAATAAAATAATATGAAAATAAACAATAATATAAAATATATAATAATATAAAAATAATATAAAATAAGATATAATAAAATAAGAATAAATAATAAACTGATAAAAGACAAAGCATTTTAAATAAAGATTCCAAGCTTTATTTATTAAACCTTAGCGGATAAATATACTTAAAAAATGAACTCATATTAAAAATAAATAAATAAAATGATTTTTATAATGAAATAATATCAATACAAAAATATGTAAAAAGAATTAAAAAAGACTTTTTGATAATACATTAATAAGCTTTTTTTTATTCTGATTATTTTATTTTTCTAAGCAACAAGCATTTAAATTTTTAATTTTTCTGTAAAACTAAAATTAAATAAAGTGTTTTGCAAATATAGATAAATAAGAGTGAAAAAAAAAATAAAAAAGCATTAAGATTCAAATGAAAAAATGAACACATATGTAAATAAATAATTAAACAGTAAATGTTCCGATTCGTATTTATTTAGTTTTAATTTCATTTTGCTGGCAAATATAAAGGAAAAAATTGTAAATGAAAGATATTTTAAACAAAGGTAAACAAGACCAATGGAACAGAATCGATAGTATTGTTTCTAAACTAACAATGACATAAATTTTCTCACTATGTTTTCTTTTCTTCTATCTTATGATATAGAAACCAATATATAAGTGCATATTAACGTTTTTACTTTTATAATATAAATACTTAAATTTCAAGCATCTATTTTTATTAGTCGAATAATAATTATCAATTTTGTTATTTGACCATTCTATTGTGCATTAGTTTTATTATTTTATAGAAAATATAACTGATAATTATACATAGTTTCTGTCTTTACATTTATTTAATCGTCATTGGTTTTTATTAACCAGTTGAAAACATTGGAGTATTATTTAACCTTAATAAATTTCATAATGAAGATGAAGTCACCAAATAATTTTGAAAATTTAGGAATTATTACTTTTTAAATATATTTCTTTTTGCATTTAAACAAATTGTGCTTAATAGTAAAACTGAATAAGGCAAAAAAAATTACATAATCATATTATTCCATTTTTCTTAATAAGGTAATTAATTGTCATAAATATAGCATATGTCAGAATGAAAGATAAATTTAGAAAATTATAGTTTCTAAACTAACAAAAATACGTTAATAATTTGCTTTTAGTTTTAAATAAATAGTACTTTATGATTAAATAAGATTTAGAAGTGATTATTTAGATTATTATTTTTGTTTTGTTGATAGTGCATTTAAATACATTCCAAAAATGTATGTCGCCTTTTAGAGATAATATCCCTCATTTGTATAGTGTATAGGAAACAAACCCAAAACAATCATACAAACTATTGACTGTTCATGTCTGACGCTTACATACGTTATCACAATCGTGATACAGTCTCCACAATTTCTAAAAACAAGGATTTCAACACACATCAATAAGAGACTGCTTAAGTACATAGCTGGTCACTCGAAGTTCAAGATACAAGTTTACCACTCATAAGTTCATGACATACTAAAAGTCAAATTTATTACAAAAATAACAAAGTTCAAAGTTCAAATGGTTGAAAATATATCCCATTCGACTTGAGGAACATTAAAAAATTGGTATTTTGAAGTGCATTTGAAATATTTTACTTGAATTTTTAATCATGCTGAAATATTCTTGCGTTAATGTATATAGCAGATTAATCATACGGGTACTTTGGTTTCATTTGTTCAAACTGCTAGGTATATTTGCTTTACAAAATACTTGCACCAATTAAGTTTTTAAATTCGTTGTATGTTGTTAATTTTCCCATAATAAAAAACAAACTCTCATCTACAACAATATCTTCCGTGACATAAGCCAGTATCCAAATCTCTGCCTTCGTTCATCTTATTAGCCAGGAGATGCTACAATGCCCACTGAGAAGAGAAAGCTTTCAATTGCATTCCTCCCATACTCATTGCATGCTTCTGACCATTGGATTGTGAATTCAACGATTAATTAATTACTTTACATCCTATTTCATGAGATGGGATTCGATATGGATATCCGATGCCATTACCAGAGGCCCTGTCATAAATATTGAATGCGCAAACATGGCACTGGAATAAGCAATGAGCAATTAGCTTTCCTCTGCAAAAGACCTGTTGGGAAAGATTGCAGAATGCGCCGTGGCACTGACCAGATTTACAGCTTTCGATTTACGATTCCATACGCGTCTGGGCTTTAAATTATTCTGCATAATGCTGTAATAAAATTATATAATTTCAAAATTATTTGAAATTTAAATAACTTACTTTTAATGTTGACAAGGAATGTTTTAATAGGATGAATTTTCATAGCAATAAAATAACTGATTTTAACTTCCGTTGATCGTTTTAGTTACATCTTAATTGCATAGAAAAGGACATTATTATAGAATCAATATAATGAAAATATTCATGTAATAAGACATATTTATTTCAGCTTCAGATCGTCAGTTTCCTTATATCGGGTTACCTGGCATATACTTAATTACATGTTTACAGAATGGCATGCTGGCATGTGCATGTGTCGATACATTTATAATTCGATGCTTTATAATAATATATTCTCGACTGGACCATTCTTGTGGACCACGACTGGACCATTCAAATTCGAAATTAAAAAAGCAAAGCAGAACAGAAAAATCAAATATATTTGCTATAGATGGTCATGATAAATCCATAGGTAGGAACGTCATTCTCTTAGTCTTGAGGTAGAGGATAAAAATCCCATGATGCCATCCCTATTGGGTCAAATCATAATAGAAAAAGGGGATTAAAATGTATAGCACCATAGTCAAAACAGAATTTGACATATACCTATTTTAGTAGCAAATAACTTGGCCAAAAAGCTGGGCATCGATAATAACACGAATTTCAAGTGTTTTTAAGCAGTTATCATGAAACTTTGAAGATTTTTTTTTTTTTCGACTGGACTCGAAATGGAAGGTACTCGTCAACTGGACTGCAGTTTACTTTAGATTAAATTAATTCAAAATATTATTAAGCAATTTTATTAACTTAATTTTACAGTAAAATTGTCCAGTTTAAGCCTTGGACAAAGTAAAAATAACTGGAGGTAGTTTAAACTGGGTTATAAAAGATTAAAATTGTGAAAAAGGAGTCGTCATAAAACTATTCATTTCATGCCCAAGTTAAACTTTACATCTCGAAAATGGAGTGCCTTTCTACTATATGTAGTAAACTTAGGAAGATTCTTGAGGAAAAAGAAACAAAGAACTTCTGTTGCTGTACTTACCGTAGCTGTACATTTAAGCCTATTGAATGTTCAACAATTAATAATTTACAACTATTTTAAGGGGAGAAGGCTAAACTTAAGCTGTTTCGCACGGCTTTGTTCATAAATATTCAGTGGATGCAAACAGAGATCCGGAATATTAAATGAGAGATGATATGTCTTCAACAGGCTATCTGCAAGATTAAATGCAGGATTTTGCAGAGTGGAAAGACACTATTAAGAATGGGTATTCACTATCAAGGGTTCTGGAGCAATTTTGAAAACCTTTTCTAAATTTTGTAATAGTTAACCTAAGCCATAATGGTCAATTTGTGGTATGCATTACTTCAACCAGCTTCACGTTTATTTTTAAATAGTTTAACTTCCCGATTATAATGAAAATTTTTTATAATGCATTTCACCATAATGTCAAAGATTTATTTTTAAAAAATGTATACAGCCCAACTAAAGGTGAAGAGTTTTAGTACTTTCATGTGAGAAGTGGAATAATTCAATAGTTTTGAAAATTATACACCTTAGTACCGTTTTGTCCCTAAATCATTGTCCTGGACTATAAGTGGTTTTGTTAGACATTTAAGATTAAATCAAATCACTAATTATTCTTAGTTAAATTATATATTAAATGCCTTTGAATGCCAAATCACTTTTAACTGAACTTATATATCACGAATACTGTCCCAAATTTTACTAATTTGATAAGTTAACTTAAAGGATAAGCACAACACTTTCTGGAAAACAAATATTGGATCTAGCCCTCGATGGTTGTCTGTTTACTAAATTAGTTTCATGAATGTGTTTTCTCCAACCCTTATTTAAACGATAAATTAGTTCAGGTAATTCCTTTATAATTAGAATTAGAATTCATTTATAATTAAAAAACAATGGCAAATTTTGAAATTTAATCCTTCCAGTGTTAAACTTTTTCTGCCCAAGACAACAAGATCATTATTTCCCCTATGATAAAATACTCTTAAAAGCTTCAACTATTATACTGTCAATCAACGAATGCACAAACTTTGTCATTTGCATCTTTTTATCCTTGTCAATAATAGATATAACAGAATATTTTAGCAGGGAAAGTTATAGAGACAGCATTAATAGGCTTTTACAAGGCTAACAAAGATGAAAAGGGTGGAAAAGACTTCATGTAGGTATTTGTAAAGGTACTTTGCTCATACTTATATTGCATTTGGTGAATCCAGGAAAAAGTCACTTTGCAAGTAACACAATCATACTGAAGTATGGCGTCAAAATGCACATTTCTTTGCGTTTTAAAATTGATCCTGCAACTTTTCTTCAAAAATAGTTTTGCTCTCATCGTCAAAACTCTAGCCTACTAAGACCTGGGAAAAAATGCAAATATAAAATTAAACTGAAGTATTACCTCAAAGGCCTTCCATGTTGGTAGATGAAGATGCAAACATAATATAAAAAGAATGCAAAATTTCATTATTGCTAGCTTGTTTTTATTGTTGTCTTGAGAGTGCAATGAGATAATATGTACATATTAAGTCAATATTAGTAATTAATTATGCATTTCCCTTTTATTCTTGACTTTATTTTTCAAACCTCTAGCTTAATTTTAGATATTTTGAATTATCATTTATTACTTTTTTTGGGGATTTTTAAACGGTACAAATCATGCATTTTTTCACTAAATCTACTACAACTATGTAACTGAAATTTTATCGCACCTCCTATTATTTGCGAATGCGAATCTTGATTCCTGAATTTACCACTAGAAGGTATCACAATGTATCTCATCTTGTGTTTACATAGCCATTTTTAAAATATCGTATCCGAGAAAGTCTTTTATTACTCTAAACATTAAAAAATAAAAATATGAAATTACAAAATGAATGGCAGTTGGGAAATAAAAGAATAAATAAATCTGAGTATTTTTACAGTATTTCCAATGTAGATATAAACGAGCTCTTTGAATACTACAAATGATATCCAATTATTACTATATTTCCTATCAAGTGTATTTTAAGATTTGCAATGTTACAATGAGGATTTATTTATTGCATATTTTTCTATAAATAGGGAATAAAAAAAATAAGTGTTTGATAGACAATTTGCATAAAAGAAGGAAAAAAAAGAATTCTTCACATAAACCACACATAAAAAGAAATCCAATGAAGTTAAATCGGGTGATGGTGCAGGGTGCGGTATATAGGTTCTCAATAACGAATCCATTGAATCCAACATTCTATCAATTACTTCCCGTACAAATATGTGTCCAGTGATTTGAAGTACAGTCTTGCTGGAATAAAGCATTTGTTTATTTTCCAATTAAGAAATAATGAACAATTCAAGAAGATCTCTGTTCATATTACAATCATCGTCTTATCCACATAGAAAAGATCAATTACAACGTTATATAAAAGACCTCACCATAGTTTTCTGGCTGCATCATTTGATTACTGTGTGGGGTTCCAGAGTGCCATATCTCAATTTGATATTAAATACTAGAAAAATTATAATTGATAATGGAAAATGTTATACTTCTTTTCATTCTTTTTATATTGCTTATTCTTAAACAAACTGAATGTCATTTCACATCATTCCAAGAAATAAATTGATAATAATTAGTCTAATGATTAAAAAAAGATTTTTCACGAAAAAATCAAGCTTGTTTCCTTAGAGAAAGTTTCTCACGAGTGATCAATTCTTCAAAATAAACACCATAAATTTACGTATTACAACGATGCACAAATTCTTTAAAAATGAAATAAAAATTATATTTTATTCGCCATACTTGAATTAGAATTTTCATGCTCCACAAAGTATATATTTTAATCTTTGAAAAGCAAACATTTACACTTCATTAATTTATTTAGCGTCCAATTAATTACTAAAAACAAAGTAAAATAAAAATGTAGGAATATTTTAAATTTTCACTACAAGTTATTTAAAAGCTTGACAAAATAATAACTACAAAAAACATGCTAAAATCTCCTTAAAACGGATCTGCATAATACTGATAAGATTTATAATTAATTGGCTAATCAAAAAAATCTTTTATTTTGAAACAAGATAAATACAGAAGATACTTTCCATAAGAAACAAAATGTTAGATTAATGAACTGTTACGTCGCATAAAACTACGATACCTCCTCTTTTTCTCAATCTATTTATAAAACTTTTCCCATGTTGTACAATGTTCTCTGCGTATTTTATTTTGTATTTACTTATTTAAAATTGCTCATTAATATAATTAAACTGAATATGTCTTTTACTTTTATCAAAAAGTTTTCCCATATTTTAATGAACTGTAGAAAAGACTGCCTTGATTTATATCAGATTTCATTTTTATGGATATTTACAGAAGGTTGAGGGATGTTGTTGGGCTCTTGATATGATAAATAGATGTTGCTGTGTTTGAACCTTGTTGTTTATTTCAGGTATGTTGTTGTTTTTGATAGTGTCGTTTTCGATAGATGTTGTTGTGTGTACCTTGTTGTTTATTTCCAGGTATGTTGTTGTTTTCGATTTATATTATCGTTTTCGATAGATGTTGCAGTTTGAATGTTGTTGTTTATTTCAGGGATTACCTTTTCTCGATAGATATTGGCGTTTTCGTTAGATATTGTTGTGTTTGAACGTTGTTGGCTATTTCAAGGATATTGTTGTTTTCGATAGATATTGTCATTTTCGTTAGATATTTTTGTGTTTGAACTTTGTTGGCTATTTCAGGGATGTTGTTGTTACGATAGATATTGTCGTTTTCGTTAGATATTGTTGTGTTTGAACGTTGTTGTTTATTTCAGGGATGTTGTTGTTTTTCGATAGATGTTGTTGTGTTTGAACTTTTTTATTGTTTATTTCAGGTATGTTGTTGTTTTCGAAATAATGATTTGGAGACATTTAAAATTAATCTTTTATAATAAATTTTAAAAATGGTAAATGCAGATATTGTTAAAACCTAAAATGGTAAATTTAAAATGATAAACTCTAAAATGGTAAATTGAAAACTTTATAGCAGGTTAAACGTTCTTGAATTCTATACCATCGAAGGAGTCGGCAATTTTGCAGCTTGGCATATGTAGCGCCACCACCTTCAGGGTTACCGTAGTTCAATTCGAGGAATTTTTCTGTCTTTTTAATCCATTATAATGAACTTGTTAACGTTAATTTCTTGATTCTATTTAAAAATGGTTATGATTTAGAGAAATAAATAAAAACCCTATATTGTAATGATACTTTCCCAAAATATTTGATATATCGATTTCTCGGCCATTGTTAAAATATATAAACATTCGTTATGATGTTGTCACCATTGAAATAGAAAACAAATTTATTTTATATCGCTCTCAGGAAAATATTTTCATTTGCTTATTAAATTTTTAAAAGATATGAAAATTAAATGTCAAATGCAAAAATCAAAGTAACTTTTTAAATTTAAATTTAGGGTGTTTAATTTTTCTACATCTATTCATTCATTCTCTTACTGAGCAAAATGTCATGAAATCAAATTTTTTATATTTTCATATTTTTAAAATACTGTTGTATTAAAAACATAATTATCTAGAAAAAAATATGCATATTGTTTTTATAAAGATTCTTTTATAATTCTTTTATTTAAGTTAAATAATCAGAAAATAAATACGCACATATGTTTTTTATCCTCCACAAATTTGACCGTCCCTCGGATACTAAAAATTTTCGCACATCACCACTTTTCTTTTACAAAATACATGTCCATCATAAAATTTCAAATATTTCACAAACTAAATAACTCTTTTTTTCGTCTTTAATGAGTTGCAGTACTTAATAGCTCATTGTGTGCTTGGTTGAAACCGTCAGTGATGATAAACGTAAAGCTTCTGTATTTATGCCATGAGGATGGTGTGTTAAATCTGTTGGCTGAAATATCCATCCATGGGATCAAACAGGAATGTAGGTTAAAAAAGCAAGATGTATCTTTGGGTGTGTTTATATAAATTTAATTTTTCTAGTGGCGAAATATTGGTTAAAAGTATAGGGAATTTAAAATTATAAACAGCCACATTTTTCAATTACATTTTTCTTTTTTATTTAAATAATTTCTTTCATGAAGAAACATAATAATTTCAATAAAATAGAAATCTTAAATAGTTGAAATATAAAAGAAGCTATTTTTTTTTTTATGAAATTTACAAAAGTTTAATAAATTTATAATTAAATCAAATAAATTTCAATAATAGTAAACATCACATTATAAAATAACACGTTTTTCCCTTTTAATTTATGGTATTTCATGTTTTTACTGATGAATAATATGAACAAGGCAGTGGCAATGTTTCAAGAGCATTTCTCGTTCAGGGAAGATTTTCAGACCTAATCGCTTAGCACTCAGACGTAACCGCTTAGCTTAGTGAACTGAGAAAAACTCCACCAGGTAGTCTGGTGGTTAGGCGGTTAATGCAACATTCTAACATCACCACAGATTCTGAAAGCCGAGACTGAAAATGAACGCGGATAAAAGGTTGATGGTTGTAAACAGTCCTCCCAACATGCTAAAGAACTTTGATTCGCGCAACGGAACAATGCCAACAATTATACTGTCAATAAAGATCATTTGTTAATAAAAATTAATTAATCGCGACTGAGTTTTAGAAATCTAATCTCTATTCTTTAAAACGACAAGGTTCAGTTTGTTGCTCTACGGTCATTTTATGCACATTATAGGATAATTAGTGGGGACCTACAGTTTAACACGACCTACAGGTACCAAACGCCAGAGCGCTAACCAATTGGCCATTAGGGTGCTATATAGAACGACAAGGACATTCTCATACTTGCTTACATTCCATGCGGCTTACTGTTCTGATTGAAAAGTTTAAAAATAAAAAAAACAAATTGCAAGAAATGATAACTTTTTTTATGATAAAATCAATAGAAAAGGATTCCAAAAGGACATAAGACAAAAGAAAAAGTATAAGAAATGAAATAAATAAAAAAAAAAATGCTCTCTACAGAAAATGTTCGATACTATTTCGAATGTTTGCACTATTTTTACTACGAGAAACAAAATCTCGATTATCGAAATTTTATTTCAGCTTTAACGCAATATATCTCTCCATGATGTAGAAAATATTTTCAGATAAATACGAGCAATGGTCCTTGACAGAAGATAGTCATATGTTTGAGACGATAGCAATCGTTCTAAGTGAGCTTTGAAGACTCGGAAAATTATAAATACTTGGATATCGAAAACCTTTCAAGAAAATAAAAATAAAAACCTCTCACTTTATCCTTGAAGTTGCATGCAACACCGCCAAAGTCCTCAAATCGTTCTTGAAATGTGTCTCAATGGTACAGACTTTAAAGTACTTTACATTTCTCCTCAACCCAGATTTCTAAACCTTCTCGAACTTATCTCTTCTCTGAATCTCTCGAAAAGAAGTAAAGAGAGAAAAAAAAAGGAGGATTTCTCTTTGCAAAGCGGGAGGAATGTCAAGTTGGAAAAAAAAAAAAAGATGAAAAAAGATGAAAAGAAAAAGTTCTCATCTTGCAGACGATGCGGTGAAATGCCATTTTGCACGGTGAAACTGCAGAAATCTGAATTCGGTATCGTATTAAAATGACTGAGTAGAGATATTCGATGCGTGAAAAGGGGAAAAAATGTTTAGAAAGAGAATCCATTTCACACGTTTTTTGATTTGGAATCTTTGCGTTGCAAACGTAGAGATAAAATGGATTCATGTCCTTTGCGAGTTTAGTTTTAAATTTATGTTTATATTTTTGCATATCAGAAAATGAAAAATTAATTTACAGATTTCCAAAGAAAGTGCCAGAAATTTTAAGGTTATTTTTCTCCTTCTATGTGGGATATAACAGATATGGCGTAAATTACGGATGTTTTACTGCAGATCAGCTACATTATTTTTTTTTGTCAACGCAATAATTTGTGATGGAATTTAGGAAAGATGACCGAGAGATAGCTCTTCTTTTCATTAATTTGAACTTACTAAAGACTTTTTGTGTAACAAACTTATCGCACCAAACCCCGGCAGGAAACACTGTAACTTTCAGTTCAACATTACCCTCGTGTACCAGTTTAAATACACTTAATTCAAGACTAAGACTAATATCAGACATCTTCAGTTCCAATACGGCATTTTTTACAGATAGTTTTAAGTAAATATTGTTCTTCACAAATTCAGAGTGATTTAATATGAGAACATTTGCTTCTAGGAATACAGATAAGTGCAGCAAAAATCAGAATTACTCAGGATACGCATGGGGTTCTGCTTCCCGGTATTTACTTTGTATCACAGCGATTTGGAAAGAACTCTTCCAAGTATGAAAATTTGGTACTTTGCCAAAAGTCAAAGAAAAAAGACTTCCTGGTTGACAAATTTATCCAGTCTATCCTCGCCACAAATATAGTAATCCCTTCGGTTCGGCATTTCCTACAGTATTTGAAAAAACCAATCAATTAGCCACAGGTTTGGGGTTCGAGTCTCTGCAGTGACATGGATATTTTTAGTGGTTAGGAATACATTTTAAGCCGTAGTTCCTGGTCTCATAAGACAGTATAGTGTTACGGAGCCAAGTCGGACTTAAACCTACAGGGTGATCCCGCACAACGGAAGCCGCTCATTTCCCTTCACCAATTCCATACGGGTTTGTAGACTTGTTCTTGATGTCTACCATGTGGGACAAGAAACAACAACAACAATAGAGTTATCTTATGCATCTTTCTCTCTGATACGTGAACTTTTCTTTGATTTTGAACAAACCGATTTCGAATTGACTTCTCTTATTTCGAAAATAATAATTTTTAGGTTACTTCAAGTCTCTCTCTTTTATGATTAAATGAAGATTACTAAACGAATATCCAAGAAAAATTTATAAAAATATTTTTAGTGAAAAAGATAAGTTCATTTTCGTATTATTTTGGAAAACCCCCAATAAATATACCGAATGAAATTCACTTCCTTATTTACGAACTTCAGCAAAGTTTTTGCTTGAAAAACAAAACAGAATATCTCGATGAATTTTGTCTTATCATGCATTTTAACCATTGTCGTACTTACAAAAGAAAAACTCACTGCCTCTTTGCAATATATTACTACTTCTTAGGTCTTTCTTTCTTTCTTCTTTTTTTTTTTGTAAGGGAAGTTGCTGTCTTTTATTCTCGTGCGGGAAGAAAATAAATAAATTTGCATTGTGGTCCTTTCGTCGCTTATGAGAAAACTTGTTCCAAGGAAACACTTGAGAAGATTAGTCCTTCGATTTTAATGAGAAAATAACCGAATAATGTCTGTGTAATTACGCAACCACCATGTGGTGCGCTTCATTTTCTCGTTCATTTCCGATTTTTTTTCCTCTTTCTCTGCCCCCATGATTATATATATCAGAAACCCACCGAATCAATAAATATATGACATGAGCATCAGTTATCTTTGAAAGATAACATCTATCACTGCAATGATAAGGGAATATATATAATAAACAATAATAAATACGTAAATAAATTTTATATATAACATGAAAATTGCCTCCATGAAAAATTATCTCTTTGTTATATTAATTTTTTAAAAATTTATAATCTGTTAAAATATATTTATACGGTAGTATCGATAGTCAAATTGGTTAAATCTTGAATAATATCAAATTTATTATTGCTAAAATGCTAATGTTTTGAGTTGAATCACTCTCATATTTGAGAATTCCCATTGAAGAATTGCATTTACCACAATGAATAATAAAATTTCAAAAATTTAACTTTATTTTATCTAGTTATTGTAGAAATGATTTTTTTTTAATGAAACAAATATTTATACTCCCTCATTTCAGTTTTCGTCTGATTAATTTTCCATATCATAAGAGAACCAAGATTGAAAATTTCTTCCTGACTAAAATTTTTAATTTACCAATTTTAATTGACATAAAAATAATTTTTTAAATGCTTGCTTTCTCATGTCATTTGAATTAATGAACTTTCTCATAAAATGAAGGGGAGAATTTAATAACATTATTATTGAACATCTGTGGACCTAGTTTTTCATTTTCTTCGTATGAACCAGCTTCTTACCGACAGAAATGAGGTCTTTAAATATCTTTGTCTTTGAGGGAAGAACAACTCACTAAAATTTATGCTTGTAGCATGGGAAAAATTCCCATTCTGGCTTGATACGAGGCATTTACACACACCCACACTGAGTCACTTCATTTCTGAATGAAATTACTGCAACAGACGCCTCCAATGGATTCGAAACTAGCCCTGAATCCTCTTAGAGATGGTATTTTATAATGATTTCACCAATAGTCTACTATCGAATTCGAACTCCGTTCCTTTAGACGCTATTTAGGCACGTTTTCACTAGTTCACCATCGTACGCCTCGAACCTGACCCCTTTAGACTGTATTTATGTATATTTTCCTTAGTCGATGATCGGATTCGTACCTGAGACCTCTTAGATTCTATTTATGTACGTTTTTACTAGTCTAATATCTGGCGATAAAAGGGATTCTCGTTCTTGGTATGACTTTTAGGAATAATTGTGCCCCAAGGTTTCTCTTGAAGTATGGGAGGAAATCCGTAAAAAATCACACCTGGCGGCTTAGCTATTGACACGAGCCATTTTATTAACGACCTGTTGTGACAATCCCCATCGAGTTCTCCGTTACCGGAAAGTAGTGATTGAATATAGAATCGAATTGAGCCCACGTGCACTCAAGTTTCAAAAAGCTATATCCGGTCCACAAAACCATGCGAAAAATGAATTACAGAAATATTGACAATTAAAGTTGAGGTGTCCATCAACATTTACCTAGAAACAGAGAAACTTGATGATATATAATTGCTATTGTATTCTTAATTGTATATATATGTCGATGGTTGTATAATGCTCAACATAGATAATTAGTTAAAATTTTTCTATGATTTTATTCTTATGAGCATCAATTCCTCCAAAAGTGAATGTCCAACCTT